>AYEL01065169.1:0-15000 GCA_000484575.1 Olivierus martensii | reverse complement strand
TTAAAATGCAACAAGTTTTACTTCAAATGCCTAAAGTATGTCTGTTCTGATCCAGAAATTTTAATAAATAGTTTTTTTTTCAGCATTTGTATGATCTTTGTGCTCAGTTACAATAATTCAGCCCATAAAATAATTTATTTGTTTAATTTTTCAAACGGAATTATTATACTAGGCATTATAATGAAATACATTTTCAGTTTTTATTTTCTCTGATACTTTGATAAAAAAAATAAATAAATCAAGATAGAAAAAAATTCGTATAATTTTTTCTTTGATTTTTTAAATCTTCAGATGAAATTAAGGGAAAATAAATATGGCAATTCGATAGATAATTTATTAAATTTGATATTCTAACAGAATATCAAATCTTTGCCTGATTTGATATTCACTAAGAGCGTACACAGTTAAGATCTTGGTGTTGTTTGAGACGTTGGCATAGTCACGAGATGATTCGTGTTCAACTGTCATCGTCCCGTCCGCGATTCGTCGTGTTCGGGTGACGATCGAGGTTCCTCCTGCCATGGGAGGACCTTCCGCCGTTGTGTTTTCTTTCTCCGAAGTGAGCGTAGGTATTCAGTTGTTTGGTGATATTTAAACCGCCCTATCTCGGCTAATGTTTCAGTTGCTTCGGCAATTCCGGGCACAAGAGACTGAGGTTGGAAGGATCTTCCGCCCGGCAGGCTGGCTGGATCAGTTTGGCCTCTCTTGTTGAAGTGATCGCAGAGGTGGGGACTTGTCTCTGCCGCAACTCTGGCGATGATTAAAGCCGAGTTACATCCCACAGATTGGACCTCTGTAGTACCTCTTGGTGGAGCAGGGCCATGTTGCCTTTTGGCGCAACGTCTTCAGTATTAAATGAGCTTATATGATTATAAATTAACATAGATATACTTAATCTGAATTTTAGAACTAATGTAAACACAATATATCCGAAATATTTAGTTGAATATTAGTTATTGCTACTTTTAAATTATTTTTCAGATGTGAGTCTGTTAGCCGATTTTTTTGTTTTACTTTTTACTAAACTCATGGCTTAAAAAGTATGTTCACATATATAACTTATAGAAAATAATGATAAGGAAGTATGCAACAAAAATTCTAAGTTGGGAAATTGATTTTCTTTGATAAAAGTTTATTTTATCAAAGAAAATCAATTTCCAATTTAAGTTTACCAAATATTTTCTTCAAAAGTATCTTTCAAATCTAAATTACTTTACAAGTCTATTATCTCCAATTGAAGTTTATTTGGTGCATTTTCTATATTTGCTGAAAAAGATGCTGTAAAAATTCATATTTCGTTTTCTCAGTTAAGGAATTTTTTAAATTTTATTTTGTGCGACGCGGGCTGCACAAAATATTAATACGGGCCGCAGATTATCCATCCCTCGTTTAGACTAGTGGTGGGCAAACTTTCTGACTGCGGGCCATACGGACTTCTGTAAGGTTTCTAGCGGGCCGCATGTAAAAAAATGTTTTTACTTTTTCATACATGAGGTATTCATAGCAGAGGAAAATACTGCAATCATGCAGAAAACAAACGTTCCGTTTTCAATGAATTTTCCCTACCACTACCATTGGTCAAAATCCGTTGCCCCAATATGTTATATTTATATTCAAAAATATCGGAAAGTTGAGTGGAGCACATTCCAGATTTTTTAAAGGGGGCATTTTAGCTTACAAAATCTAAATTTAATTAAATAATTATGTCGCTTGTTTATGTAATTTAACGTTTTTGTGGTAAAATTTTTAAATATCTTACACTTGTGCACGAACAGCGGGTCGCACAAATCGTCGTGACAGGGCGTAGTTTGCCCATCACTAGTTTAGACCAGGGGTGGGCAAACTTTTGAAAGGGCCAAATTGCATCAATGAAATATAGCCTAGGGCCGCACATTCCCAGTGATCCCTATCCTTCACCATCTGACCACGGGTGTGGGTGTAGCCCGTGGTTGGAAGTGATCCTGCCCTTTAATAATTTATCTGATTGGAAAGGGGCGTAATACAAAATAGCAAAAAAAACTCCCAAAATCCCGCCTTCACCTAATAATTGTCTGAGATGATAGAATTCTCTTAGAAAATTATGAGTCAAAATAGAAGAATCCTAAGGGGATCCTCATTTGTTGACTAAGATATTATAAAAGGGTGAAATGTTAAAATTAAGTCAATTTTCTTAGTAGATCAGCTTTTATTTTTAATGGCCAATGAAGGCCATTATATGAATTATGGGTTTGAATAATGCCAGCAGACCGAAAAAAGTGAAACGTCGTTTTCAGAAAAGCTCAGCGGAGTCGAAATTCTTTTAAATTATATATTAAAATTATAATTTAATCATTTTAAATTTCAAAGAATAATTAAAAACATATACTTGTTTAGGAAATTTCACAAATATTAAAAACAAATACCGTGAAATTATAAAAGGTATTGAGCTGATTGACAAAACGATTTTATTTGATTTTGAATGTATATTGCAACCGATTTCTTATGCAAAGACGTTTTCGGTTAACGGTTAATCAAATCTATTTTTATAATAAATATGGCATTGTAATGACATCTACAGTTTACCATATGAATTATTATTTATTACTTTCCTAGAAATTACATGCTGAGATATGGAAGAGATTTGATATTTTTTTGTATTAATTTTATTTATCGATAAAATTTTCGGCATTATAGCTATTAGTTGGAGGGCCGGATGCGGCCCACGGTTTGCCCACCGCTGGTTTAGACCATGCGCAAACATTCCATTGTCTGATATGTGACGCGATATTTTATTAAAAATTTTACGCGTCATTAACGGTGAATAAATAATCTCAAAACAAATAGTAATTTCTAATAGATCCGAGTAACTTAAAGTCAAATTGAATGGTCTAAAAGAATTCCTTCTAAAACGGGTAATTATGCGGACTAAGGTTGAAACTTTGGGAATCCGTGGCATTAACGGTTAACTATAATTTTTTTTTTTTTTTTTTTTTTCATTTTAAGAGGAGGTCTGCCCAACTTGACGTACTGTACGTCTGAAAGAGAACAGAACTACCGTATTTTTATAATGTGTAAATTTTATAATGATTTTGTCGGTAGATGGCGGATTGAGTTAAAATATTTTTTATGCAATATTTGTATTATTGTTATTATTTAATTCACAGATAATGCAATTTGTAAAATTTATTGGGACAAAGAAACAAATTAAATACTTTATCTTACATATGAAACAGAATAAAGTCATATTTACAAATGCAAATCCTGTATTGAGCAATTTTGAATGAATTATTTGTAGAAAGGTTCCGCCATTCGACTCTCTCATGCTATTGGTTTAAAGCAGCCATTCTCAACCTGCGGCCCGGAAAGCACAGTCATGAATTTAATAAAAACGCGGAATTCTTTTCCCACGTGTAAAAAAAATTCTATTAAAATATATTTTTAAAAATCTGGAAAAATTAGAATTTTCCTAATTTGCTAGGTCCTTCCTGATGCACTCAAAATTTTTTTTCACGTGAAACCAACCGGTTGCCGATATAGCATGTTGCGGCCTGCTTAATGTAGCAAACAAATGCATGTGGCCCGGTGAAAAAAAGGTTGAGAACCGCTGGCTTAAAGGAACGTCGTCACAAGCCACTGAGGTAGTAACAACATGGCCATACTTATAATGGTAAAATGTAATTTAGATTGATTTCTTTCTTTTATGGAAGCAAAGAATCAGTGAAAAACAAAAAAGAAAAGATAAATTATTATTTTGTTCATCATATTCAAAAAATGTGATTACAAAATAAATGACACACACAACTGCAATAAATATACTTTTCATTTCAAATTAGATTAATTTTAGGTTTTCGTTTCGTTTTATTTGCAACGCACAGGTTGAATAGGGGGAGACAAGTCTTTTTTTGTAATCATCGAGCGTTAGATTCTGGGCGATTAGTCCTAGTATGGGTAGATTCTATCGTGCACCCATCAAAGCGTATGGGCGGAAATACGCTGCCCTAGGAATCGTCCAAGCCCCGGAATAGGTGGACCGGTTGAAAGGCTAAAAGGCCCAGTCCCGTACCCCAACTGATAAATTGGGAACCGATCCGCGTTTGAATCCGGGCTCCTCTGAATAAGCGGATATGTAACCACGCGGGCAACTGGCCATTTTAATAATAAAAATACAGTAATTTTATTATTATTTTAAATTATATATTTACTTATATTCATTTTATTTGTACAGAATGTTCAATGAAATTATACAGTAAAACTTATTTTAAAAAGCATCACTCCTAGAGAAATATCTATCTATATATTCTAAAACAAAATAATTATTTTTTATTAAAGAACAATGTATAAAACAATGCAAATTGGAAAATTTTTTTAAAATGTTGGCTGTGAACGAAACTATTGTCCAAAGTGAAATTATAAATACACGTATTGGAACAAGAGAGATTTATATAATAATCCTTATGACAAGGAAAAATAAGGGATCTTGCTTATTAGATTTTTTTCCTGCAATCTTATTAACTTTATTTTTATCATCATAAATAAAGATTATTAATCATTATTTAATAGAAAAAATATTCAATCTGAAGTTGTTTTCCTGACATGCATAATAAACTGATATTAATAATGTATATTTGGAAATCATATTTTTTTAAGTGAATAATTATTTTTGTTATAATGTATGTGAATGTATTTATGTTTATTATATAAATAAATAACAAATTTGTAACAGATTCCTTAAAAACAATTAGTGATATAGCATTGTAATTTTCCTGATCATTGCGATTTTGGCTTAAATCCACAAATTTCCACTGTTGAGTTTTCAAAATCACTGATCTCAAAATGGTCTTCACAAATTCTCATAGTATTGTAATTTATATTACTTTTTTCACAGAATATTTTCCAATCATTTCTTTGTTTTCTTTCTTTTGGAAATTTAAAAAACGATTTTTAAATTTTTTTCTGTTCCTTTTGCATTTATCCGAATTTTTGCAATTGTAAACTGCACATGGCGGCATTTTTAATTTACAGAAAAGCAGATGATGCGCTGGTGACGTCACAAGCCTGATGCTTTGCGCACATCATTTTAAAGGAAGTGACGTTAAGCCCGAATGGCGGAACCTTTCTACAAATTATTCTTTCAATCTTGGTATTGATATCTTGTAATTCTTATGAAAGTACAAAGTAGCCTCAGATAGGTTTACAAGTTAGCGTATGAATAAATGGTAAATTCACATTTTAACTGAATGATTACGGTTAATTTTGTGATATTGCCATTTTTCTTAACTGAAACAAAAGACGTGGAATTATCAAGATTGAAACAATTTATTTGGAATTTTCTCTGACACAACAATAGTATTAAAAGCTTCATCATGAAGTCCAAATTTTCAGGTTGTAATATTCCTGCAATTTAATTATGTTAAGCAATAGGTCTAAAAAATTTTGAAACAAAAAACAATTTTTCGTAAATTATGTAGGTTGATAAGAGGACAATTTAAAATGTATATCAATTTCCTTTACAGTAACTTCTAAATAAGCTGTTATTTCAACCCCAGTAATTAAAATTCATCCAAAGCAAAACGGCAATGTCTCTCAACTAGTAAACATCCACATTAACTTCAGATATACAATTTTAGATAAAAATAATTTCTCTGAAAATTTATTTTTATTGACAGTATGCTAAATATATATCATTTAATTAAATGTTCTCTTTCCTTCGGGCACAGAATTTTCAATTTTATATAGAAAAGCATATTCAAAATTTGCTTGTAATCAGTTTAACAAAATAATCTGCAGAATAATTTATGGAAAGGGAAAGAATACTTCATTTTATTTTGATCTGATTGTATAAAAATTTTCAAAGAACTTTAAAAAAGCAACTTTTGTGCTAATAAATTTTAATTGGCTTGCTGAAAGAAAAAAAACATATGCATATATATATATATTATAAATTATTGCATATTCAATTTTACTGATTTACAAAAAAATGCAGATCGAAATTTTCAAATAATAATCAATATTCTTTATTGTAAATTTCATTTAGTGTAGCTAATTGATTCTCTCATTAAAATTTGTTAATTTTTGCCATTAACTTATAGATTGGTTACAGAAGAAGAGTAACCAATCTATAAGTTATAAATCATAACCAAAGATTGGCAGACAGTCTGAAAAGTGATGCAATTTGCTGAAACGAAATTTATGAAAACACTGATTTACTCAGTCACCATTCAAATGCAGCTTAACAGTTCATAGGCATATTGGTTTACAATTTAACAGTCAAGTAGTGGTGTGGTGAACAGAGTGCATTACTTTAAAAGAAAAATACAGAAATATCCATGTGTATAATAAATCATGTTTAATAACTAGCTTGCAAAATTCTGGAGAATTAACAGTTGGCTTATATGAGCCAGCTCCAACACACATTTAAATAATCTATAGAAAAATTTGCAAAGAAAAACAATGTATTTTTATTTTCATACTTTTATAATCCTTTTGAAACATTAAATACAATTAATTAGTTCTGCATGCTTTGTCCTATTGAATACTTCTCTTAGAATAAAATTATAGATGAATAATTTGAAACCAAATGAGTTCTGTAAAAAGAAACAGTAAATATAATACACTTGACTTAGAATCATTGCCATACATCCAAGACTTCAAAAAATAAGTTTGAATTGACTATATTTTTCTGTATAATGTTCCAGTTATTTTTGAATTTGTCATATGTCAAAAAATATTAGTTTTATATATTAATTAATATGTTTTATGAACAATTGTTCTGGTAATGTCTTTATCGCAATTGTATTCCATTATCAAACAATATATGTTTGGTAATGGAATTAATATTAATATAATGCAAAATAAAAATAAAGTACATTTTGAACTGTGATTTGATACAGGCATCTTTCATAAAGTTGCACTATGGTGATGTGGATCCATTAGAGCAGCGTTTCCCAAACTTTTTCTATGACTGAACACTTCACAAATTCTGAAATTTTTACGGAACACTTTGGTTATTTTATAGCATACGTAAATATTAATAATAAATAAATTAGGCAAAACAAATATTTATTATCAAATTCTAATTATGTAAAATAAACTAGCGACTCCAGTTTCAACTTGTGGCACAGTATTTTAATTAAATTATATGAGACATATTAATTTTCATAATTTTTTATGGAACACTTATTGATCTTCCACAGAACATAGTTTGGGAAACACTGTATTAGAGTATCATCATCATAAGGCACAAAATTAAATAGAATTTCTTATTCTGTTTATTTCTGACACTAAAAAGATCAAAGATTAAATTATTTAAGTTACAGAAAAGTGGGCCAAAGTTACTCTTTCCTGAGACTAATTCGTGATCTATTATGTAACATCTTATTGAACCATTCTGGAACAAATCACAAGCTATACAATGAGATTAACTAATGCGATAAAGAACAAGGATTAACAGATTGAGGCCATATATTCATGAAAATAACTGGAAATGTGGAACCTAAAATTGAAACCAGATATCCAAGTGGCAAGTGATAGTTTGCCACCTGGCTTTTAGCTCATTTGTTAGAATGATGATGTAAAATAGATATCCAAAATTACTGCTGTTCAAGCAGTAATTTTGGATATCTATTAAGTAGTTCATACTTCCAATATTTTTATTTGTATTTTTTTGAATTTCGATATATTTGATAAAAATAAAAAACTGTATGGATTTTATTTTATATATATATATTTACACACACACAGACACACTATATGCTATAAAAATTTCAATTGTAAAATTTTTTTTTTTCATATTGAATGTTTAATAAAAGTTTGAGTGATTATGAAAAAAAGAAAAACTAATTTTTTAAAAATATAATACATTTTGTATTGAATAACAATAATAACTATACTTTTAGAGAAAAATAAGAATTCAAGTTACAGAGGCTTTCCAAAAATTAGTAAGTATCATTTTATGACTTAGATAAAAAAAATGAATAATTTTCTGAATGTTTGAATTGTTATGTGTAATATATGTGTCTCCCAACTTGTGATAATGCTAAATTAAGAAAACATATACAAATATAAAATTGAAAAAATAATGAATACAAAAATATAAAAAATTATAATAATTGATTTACTATAAATATAAGCAATTGTAATTGACAATATGATGCTAATTACAATATGTTGTTCTGCTAATCTCTTCAGATAATAATATGTCATATAATGATCCTAATTATATTTTTATTTTTCTGTTGCTTATCCTGTAGCATTAAGCCCTCTAAATATCTTATGGTTTTTACCAGAATTGATTTTAGCCGACTTTCACTTGTAAAGACATGCTTCTCTAGCTGAAAGACCTGATCAGATTCAGTGTGTATTTTAAAACTGATTTTAGGATGGTCATTTCAATCTATAACAGCATTTCCCAAACTTTTTCTATGATAGAATACTTCAGAAATCCTGAAATTTTTATTGGACATCTTGGTTATTTTATAGCAGTGGTTCTCAAACTGGGGTCTGTGGTCCCCTAGAGGACCACAGTTTAGAGAACCATTGTTCAATATCCTGAATAGTTGTCACTTAGTTGAAATTTTGGACTATTTGTGATTGTTGCCACTGGCTGCTGCATCCCATGGAGGAATCCAATTTAGTTCCTCTGAGACTTGGTATAGTGATTTATGCACACTGCTTTCTTGGAATCCAGCAGCATGTATGTCAAAGATTTAGGCCCACTGTGTTCCCAGAAATTTTTCATATATTGTGAAGCGTCAACAATCTGAGGCATTTCAGTTACTATCTAAAGGGTCTGCCAGCAATCTAAAAAAATTGTAGAGACCATCACGCAAGAAATCCTAAAAAAGTTTTAAGAACCACTGTTTTATAATATAGATAGATATTCATAATAAATAAATTAGGCAAGTAAATATAAGAGTTAAGAAAATAAGGCAAACATTTATTATCAAACTGTAATCATATAAAATTAAACAAATGAAAATAATAAAATAAATTAGTGACTCCAATTTCAACTTGACACAGCATTTAAAATCATATGAGGCTTAAATTAATTTTCATGCATACTTTTGATTAACTGCTTTTCTACATTAAAACTACAGTATAACTATGTAATAGCACTTGTTGCAGTTGTGAAAACTCATTTAATATCTATTAAATAAAAGTAAAGTTTTATAAGTTTTCACAACTGCGAGAAGTGCTATTACTAAGTTATAGTTTTTATAGTATTAATTTTCATAAAAAATTATGAAAATTAATATAAGCCTCATGTGATTTTAAATGCTGTGCCAAGTTAAAACTGGAGTCGCTAATTTATTTTATTATTTTCATTTGTTTAATTTTATATAATTACAATTTGACGATAAATGTTTTGTTTGCATGGAATACTGGTGTTCTGCGGAACATAATTTGGGAAATGCCAATCTATAACATCAATTGTCAAAAGATGAAAGATCAATTACCATCATGGATTCAAAAAAAAAAAAAAAAAAAACAACATGCCAGACAAAAAAATGACTTTTAGTATTAAATACAGTACTTTCAGATTGTTTTTAAATAACTGAGTTGGATGCCCCCAATCAATCATTATTTTATGATTACAGCCATCCTATTTTATAAATGATAATCCTAAATCTCATAATATTTATTATGAATCCTAAATCTGATATTATTATTTTATTTATTTTTATTATGAGATTAGGATTTCATGTTTATATTATATTCTTCAATAATTTTATAGACAATCCTTTTAAATATTAATTATGGAATATTACACTTTCATTTTTCTTGATATATTTATTTTTTTATTTTATTGTAAATGAAAAATAATTTTTGTTTAAAATCCGATCTATATATATATTAAAAGAATTTATAAGGAATCTCTCTGAGAAATATGGAATCATTGAACATTGTTCAATGACTCAGTCTAAATAAATTTTTATAAAATTTTCATTATAATACTGTCCAAATTAATAAATTCAATTTCACTATAATTATATAACCAAATATTGAAATTATATATAATTTTAAAGCTAAATATTTTTCTATAAAATTTTGCAATTCATTACATATGGCCATTAATTATTGATCTTTTTTTGTTTATTCAAAGATTAGAAAAACTTGTGAAACTAAGTTCTTCAAGTTGAATAAAAGTGATATGAGGAATGCAAGTTCCAGAATTTTATTCAAAATATGTAATCTAACATTGATAAAACAAATTTATAATTTTATCTAATCCTATATAATAAACAAATTCTCTAACTTAAGTGAACAGCAATGATCTTTTTAAATTTTTTGAAAATGCCTAATATTTAAGAATAAATCATCATATACACTGTTTGATTTAATTATTTAATAATGCATCTTTGAAAATTTAATAGTTAAATTTTTTTATTCTCATGATTTTAATGTTTTTAATTTTGAAGAAATATTTAAAACTTTTAATCAGAATTCAGCAGTGAATGATAATGATTCATAGTTTGTGTGTGTTTAATGATTCAAGTTTAATGATACTATATAATTTAAACGAGAATTTAATGTATTTTGCTATTGAAACTTATGATGATAGTATAGTTTCAATATGTTAAAACATAACCTATTCAATCATAATTTTAACTGTAATGAATAAAAGATAATTTTTAATGTGTGTGCGCCATTTTTATATTTGAATATTATAATGTATTTTTGCTATTTTATTTTTCTTCTCTAGAACTGCATTTTATATTTACAGAATTTTATTATACATTTAGTAACTAAAAATATAGTTCCTGTACTTAGATTATTTGCTATTATTACATAAGAATCTAAATTATATGGATTACTTTAAAGCAAAAACTACATACTCATTGATAGATATCAAAGGAAAATCAATCTTATCAATCATATTAGGGGCAATATTAGAGTGTTTGGATAATATTGAATGATGATTTAAGAAAATCCTTATATTAAAATAAATGAATTTAATTATATTCTTTAAATATAGGTACTAAAAAAAGCTAAAAAAATTGGAAACAGACACAATTACAAATTTATCACCCTTTATTTATTTATTTTTTCTCAAACCCCATATTTCTTAAGATCTACATTCCTAAACCCCAGATCACACAGCCAAGGTAATGTCAGTTTCCTCTTTTTGACATCTCATGTTTTCCAACTTTTTCTCTGCAATGATGTTTAGATTAAAACTTTTTCAGACAACAAAATGAATATTATATCTGTTGTTTAATTAAATCTCTTACTCCTACTTTGTTGGTGAAAAGATCTACAAATGATTCTGCAAACAGGATGATAGCTTTCTATTCAGCTCATTTGTTCTAAATCCCATTTATTTCTAAATTCATCCATGTTTACTGCTTCAGATAAAATGACTAAATAAACAGATAAGGAAAGGGAGATAGAATAGTTAATATTAAACATGCACTCTAGTAGTCAAGTGACAGCTGATATCAAAAATTGTAGAAAATAGAAGACTGGTAAGTGGGATAACTAATTTAACCCAAAACAAGGAAGAATTTTTATAACTCACCTCATGAAACAATTTGCTTAAGTTTTTAAGAAACAGAATTCAATTCAAAGCTTATAATATATACAATATCTATATTCTATTTACTTTTATTTAAATTTGGAGCCATTTTGAAATTTGTGTGCGCACATTTATTTGGAGACTGTTGTCTTTGCCATCTCCATTTCCTCTCTTTGGATTGGGGAAGGACAGAGACGATATTTTATTGTCTCAATCTATGATGGGAGGGAGGGTCAATGAGGAGTAGGGAGAGGTATAAATATGATCACATGGCACAGGCTCATTTATGACAAATATTCTTCAGCAGTTAGTCTAAACCTTCTTTGGTGCATATATAATATATATACAAGCCAGTGTGTTTCCATTTTTAAGAATGGGTCAAGTAGGTGTTTTCTTAAAGCTATATATGATCTAAGCTAAATGACGGCAGTGAATCCTAATTCTACTACACGATTGTTTTTAAATCCCGATTTTTCTATATTTATATATTTATGTATATACTCTGCAAATCCGCGATTATGAAAAGAAAAGGACAGTGTTGCACTGCATTAATGACTCCCTACCCTCCACATTTTCACAATGACGCGATACCTTAATAAGTACTAAAGAAACTAGCCATCTAAGAAACACACAAGATGTACAGAAGCTAAAGGAGGTCATATTTCTCTAACTCTTCTATTTTTGTACATTGTACATGATTAATTTATATTTGTTTCTATCTTCTTCCTTATACAGAGAAGATTTATACATATATACATAATTTATGTATATATTTATATGATGAATAAGAAGAGAAAGAGAAAAGTAGACCTGACAGCTTCAGAATGATGAATAAGAGTTTATATATGAAAATAGGAAGTTATTAAACCAGTTATAATTTCTTATAAACTAAAATGGTATTTAAACTTAAACACAGAACGAGCGAGAGTGTAAGGGATGAACCCTTTTAACCTATGGTGTCCACTGTCATTCCAAAAATACACATCTGTTGTGATGGATATTATATTTGTCAATTTGACATTACAAAGAAACCTATGGAAATATTAATTTTTATTAATTAGGATTTCCATTTGTTTTCCCTCCCTCCCTTTGTGCCTTCTATCTGTAATGGCAGCCAATCTAGATGGGGAGTAACTATAAAAGCTCAACATTATAAAATATTATCCTAAGGAGGGGGAAAGAACTTTAGGAGTCTGCATCAGGAAGTGGCTTTCCATGATACACCTTTAATGATAATTGCAATTTGTTTTGGCAATATCATCATTTCGTTTTGAGATTTGCCATTGGATTGATAATTTAGGGAAATTAAGCAATATTTGAAATATAAGTGCATTTTTTTGTCTAAAAGTAAAACACTTCAATTTTCTATTTTTCTTTGTTTATCCCAATATATATTCACAAATTCTTTTGATAATAACAATGGCATATATCCTTTAATTTGAAAATCTGATGCTTATCTCTTTTACTAACAATATTTTAACTTCCCTTCCCTATTAATAGCTAAACTTTACTGTAATGATTTCTACAGCAACTTGGAATATACCCAATTCTTAAGCTGACTGACAATAATTCACATTGGTGGTAATGGGTGGTGGCAGAGAGAGGTGAGAGGTGGAGGATATAAGTGAAGAGTTAATTCTTTTATTTTCCATACTTTTTGATTCTGCTGCAGCTAATTTCACAATGACATTCTTTCTTCATTCAAAAATTCTAAATTAAATATAAGAAGAGGAGGAAGGAAATTTATACAAACTGACAAAACACACAAATGATTATCTATTGAAAGAAATTTTTTGGTATTTTCCTTGCACAAATACACATCCACACAGTTTACACATCACAATCATTCATACATTGAAACACATAATGACCCTCTGCCTCTCTCTGCTTTTGCAATGCTCCTTGCTGTTGTATGTCAGTTATGAAGTCTTTTTTTTTACTTCACAGATGATGACCCAAAGTCCAAAATGTCCAGTGGAAGTCCAAGCTCTGTGGACAGGTGGGACATTAAGACGAGCATTGGAAAAACAACAGAAAAGAGAACAGTCTGTCCGCTGAGCCTGGGCCTTTATGCTGAACGGGGCAAATCCTGCTAAGTCCTAGTGTGAGCGATGGGGCAAGGGAGAGACCAAGATGCAATATCCATCAAAGGGGTCAATATTACTGAGCTTGATACTGTTGCATAGGATAGGCACCTATCATTCCTGGTTGTTGAAGTCCTTGTCCTAATGGATTCTGGGCTGCTGCTGCAGCTGCAGCCATCTGAGGCTGGTTGGGAATACCTTGCCATGCCATCTGCATTCCCATTCTGGAAAAAAATTTATTTTAAATATTAAAATATTTATTATATATATTAAATTCAATTTTTTAGAAACATTTATTAAACTGGAAGAAGTCAAATTCATAAATGCAGAAGTAGAAAAAAATCAAAGTATAGCTATTCCTTTACAATCATTGAAAAAATAGAAAAATATAATAATAATTGAGTAAAAAATAAATCATTATAAATTTATATATTTCTTATAATTTTCAATGTATATCTATATTTTTTAATGAATGAAAAGAATAGCTATTTAACACTCATATATAATTTAAATCTAAAAAATCAAATAAATTAATCTTATAGTTCAAAGAAAATTTTGAACCATACCTAAAATAACTTTCAGAATTTTCAAATATTTTTCAAATCTACAGTAAGATTCCCACTTTGATTAGTTGTCTCAAGGTTTTTTATTTATCAATCTTAAAAAGTATTTGGCTTCTAATGAAAAGTCAAAAATATCCATTTTTCCCAGTAAAAAGTACTAACATATAAACATAAACAGAAATGACAAAAATACAAATAATAGTTTTTAAATTTTCACTGTTTATTTTTTTACATCATTTATTAAACTCTGCAAGGGATAATTGAAGAGAATATTTTTATCCTAGATTTGTGGTACAGTATATTTTCCATTAAAAAACATCATGTAATCAATAAAAGAAGAGATTTACAAGAATAAACATAATATTGTGTCTAATCCTTTCAATGTTGACTTTTTGCTGCAATTTGTGTTGTTTTCATTTCTAAAATCTCTCGTTTTTAAACTTAACATTATCTTATTGTAGAAACATCATAGATATAATTCACATCCAATGATTAAAAAATGAATATAAGTAAGTTTTGAAAAATTATGAATTTACAAAAAAAAAAACCTTTTACAATACAGTCCACATATTCAGCTTGTTGAGAGTTTTGCTGTCACTGAGAGCACAAATGAGTTTGATGAAGTATCTTGGGATTATCATTGAAAGGATTAAGCTGTAGAATTCCAAAGTCTATGTTTCCCTTGCAGACAACTGAATATTAGACATGACTGAAATAAACAATACAATTTTTCAAGCTTGAAACATTAAATTTTGAAGAATTATATTTATTTATTGAGGAATGCTAAAAAAAATAAAACAAAATTTTAATAGTTATTTAATTTTGTTTATACATATATATATATCTATTTATTAAATAA
>AYEL01065162.1:0-24896 GCA_000484575.1 Olivierus martensii | reverse complement strand
CCATTATTTTTCCAAACAAACTATATTCTGTATTGGATTTGTATGCTTTAACGTTAGTTTTTCGAGATATATCGTTTATCATCTAACCTTTATCGAAAATTAAGGTAAGTGATCTTATTAAATGACGTTGTTGTTTAACATTCTATGTTGTGTTTATTAATTTTGTAGTTTTATTTTAAAAATAAAACTACAAATTTCAGATAGACCTAATGACACTGATATTAATTTATTTTTTCTTCATCTTTACGATGTATTGTTTAAATTTTGAAAATTTTCAAAACTATTTTTGTTATTTTAGTTTTATTTTTTAACATCCTTTACAATAGTTTTGGTAAACCTGTCGTAACCTGGACTGCCCAAAAAAACAAATTTTTTCATAATTTTTATATTAACTTCTTTCTTACCTTATACTTAAACGATTTAGGGGTGGAATATTGCTGAAATTATCCTCAGTAATTCACAATAAACGATATTCGATCGGACTATGTCGTGCCGCGGAGTACCGCCATTAGTATCTCAGTCCGCGCGCTCTAGATCACGTGACCAGTTTATGACGAAGGCAACGTCATATCACAGGTGACGGACTTAACTTCGAGTTGAGCGTGGTTCTTGATTCTCTCCCGTGCGAAATTTGTATTTCTAATATTAATAAAACTTTATAAAACATCATATCGATTATAAAGCTTGTATTGTTTAAATTACCCGTAATTTTGTTTTATGATATAAATCCTAAAAATACGTCAATATTTATTCGGTCGTCGCAAATAATTTTTATAATATTAAATATGAAATAATCTTTTTATTTAACGGTTGATTCTTTTAAATTTATTACTCATTTTTTTTAAATATGAAATAATCTTTTTATTTAACGGTTGATTCTTTTAATTTTTATTACTCATTTTTTTCAAGTTGTTATCGAATTTTATTTCCAAATTTTTTTTGCTATATTACACTTAGGTTGATGTTCATAATATGCTATTTAATTTAAGTTAATGCAGATAAAAAATAGTTTTTAAAAATTAAATTGTCCTTGTTTTCATTTCATTCGATGGTTTAACAACGCATATGAAATCTAATGCTGCATTGCAAAGCTGTGCGACATTGCTAACCTGATTTTAAAGTTATATTTTTTTATAAATTAATTCAAATTTCATTTTCGCTTAAATTATACAATTATAGAAAATTCAACATCAATAATATATATCTATATTTTAAAATAAGGAAAACATTGTTGAAATTTCCTTCATGTGTAATTTATTTCTTTTTTTTCTACTCTTGTGACGTCTGATACGCATTTGTTTGAATTATTAAAGTTTCGAATTGGAGCTTCTTTTTTCTTCCATATATCATATAATATTCGTAATGATTTGTGGAGCTTGATTTTTTTGGAACTTTACCTGTTTTCAATGTGGTGGATGTCATAATAATAATAAAAAATAACAAATAATAATAATAAAAGTTAGTTAGAAATTTTATTAATATTAGAAATAAAAATTTCGCGCGGGAGAGAATCAAGAACCACGCTCAACTCGAAAAGTTAAGTCAGTCACGTGTCATATGACGTCGCCTTCGTCATAAACTGGCCACGTGACCTGGAGAGCGCGGACTAGGATGCTAATGGCGAAAACGGAATGAAACGAAATTTATTTCTGTAAGAGTTCTTGACTAGTACTAAAACACAGTAAAAGGCTAGAGGCCAATGGCTAGCCATTATGGAGAAAAATGACCTCGAAGAAAGACGCGACGAAAGTATACCAGTTCGTTATACTAGTTAGCGACGAGTTGGCGTGGCAGCGTGGTTAAGCGGCAAAGTGCTACGCGGTCGGCCCCATTACAGTACATATATTTACAAATTTTCAATGTTTTAATTAATTTACAAAAAAATACAAATCTGTTTCTGATATTTTCTCTATGATTTCCGCTCTTCTTGCCTCGCTATGCATTCGGCATAACCCAGGAGTGGGCATTCAATTGCCTTCTTTTCAATTTATAACGTAAATTTTCACTTTTAATCAATTTCTCTCACTCTAGAATTAAACTCCCGGGCTATGCGTGTTAATTGCAGCAGAATATTCGATCATTTTCAGTACAAAGCTCGACACTCTGTTGTATTCCTGACAAATTCGTTTTATCTTGAATACAGTTCTTATTTTACTTAAAATATGTTTTCAATATTTTCTGATTTAAGAGCGATCTTCACATCTTCGCTATGTTTTCCCATAACCCAGAAGTGGGCATTCATCTGTCTTCTTTTCAGTTAGAATGTAACCTTGAACATTTTATGAGTTATCTCTCACTGTAGAATAAATTACCGGGCTATGTATAGTCCTATGTATTCCACCCGAATGTTCGATCATTTTCAGTACAAAACTGCACATTTCTTTATCCTCCTTACAAATTCGTCTTTCATTGACTATATTCTTAATTTCCTTAAAATTTCTTATATCTACATATTCCATCATTAAATTTCTCAAACAATTTTCCAAGAATGCATGATTACAACAATCCATTCGTTGTGGTTATTGTTACCACATTATTCTAAGGATTTAAATAAATTTAAATTAATTGAATAAATTTTAATATTTTTCAGTTCTAATCTCTTATATTTCATTTACGGAAGTGAGGTGAATCTTTAGTAGAAAAGAAATTCTTTTTCTCATAAGAATATTTGATTTCTATCATTCTGTTATATTATTTTCCACTTTTAATCAGTTATCTCTCATTCTAGAATTAAACTCTCGGGCTATGCATGTTAATTCAAGCAGAATGTTTGGTTATCTTCAGTACGAAACTTTACAATCCTTTGTCTTCCTGACAAATTTCACTTCCCTCGAATATCCTTATATTCTTAAAATGTCTTACTGATATTTTCTCTATAATTTGCGCTCTTCTATGCCTTCCTATGTATTCCGCATAACCTAGGAATGGGCATTCAACTGCCTTCTTTTCAATTTATAACGTAAATTTTTACTTTAATCAAATTCTCTCACTCTAGAATTAAACTCCCGGGCTATGCAATAATTCGCTGCAATTAATTTCAGCAGAATGTTCGATTATCTTCAGCACAAAACTGGATAATCCTTTCTCTTCCTGACAAATTTCTCTTTACTTAAATATCCTTATATTCTTAAAATCTCTTACTGATATTTTCTCTATAATTTTTGCTCTTCTCTGCTTTGCTATGCTTTCTGCATAAATCCCTGGAGTGGGCATTCAACTGCCTTCTTTTCAATTTATAACGTAAGTTTTCACTTTTAATCATTTTCTCTCCCTCTAGAAATAAACTCCCGTGCTATGCCTGTTAATTGCAGCAGAATGTTCGATCATCTGCAGTACAGAGCTTGACAATCCTTTGTCTTCCTGACAAATTTCTTTTCCCTTAAATATATTTATATTCTTAAACTTTGTTACTGATATTTTCTCTATGATTTGCACTCTTTTCTGCCTTGCTATGCATTCAGCATAACTCAGGAGTGGGCATTCAATTGCCTTCTTTTCAGTTTATGACGTCAATTTTCACATTTAACAATTTCTCTCACTCTAGAATTAAACTCCTGGGTTATGCATGTTAATTTAAGCAGAATGTTCGATCCTCTTCAGTACAGAGCTGACAAATTTCTCTTCCCTTTAATATATTTATATTCTTAAAATCTGTCACTGATATTTTCTCTATGATTTGCACTCTTCTCTGCCTTGCTATATGTATAATTAGAGGAGTTCCTCAAAAATTTCTTTTCTAATTGAAATCAAAAACAACATGGAGGTAAATAATGAGAATCAAGAGCTGATTTCACTGTAATACGAAAAAAATTTTCTTCTTAGAATTTGGGTCGATCGTGTTGAATCAAAACAAATCGTATAAAAAGGGTATGAAATTTTATTTCCTAATTCGTATTAAATCAAAATTGTAAAAATAAAACTGGATGTATTCCTATCTCATTTTTTTTCATACCGTTATGTACAACCACAAGCACAAAAACTTGTATCCATATTAAAAAAACTGTCAAAATAATTAAACATAAGATTGCAATGTTTTCAAAACAAATTTGCCTTGTTTTGCAAACATTGCAGTCCTACCAACGCTAAAATTAATTTCACATCGCTGAATTTGTTTATCACAACACTGTTTATAGCGATGTTTTTGCCTACCAAAGGGAGGATGGGACAAAACATGATATCACGCGCGCCAACCCTATTCCAAATTTTCGACACAAGCAATTTCAGTATAAATTACTCAAACTTTAAACAAGAAAAATCTAGAATTTTTTGTACATTCCTTATACTATATTAAAAAAAATCACTTTAAATACAAAAATAATATTCGATAAATAAAACAAAACTTTTTCCTAAAGCTTTTGATTAATATACTGTATGAAAATATGTTTCAAAGTTATAGGCAGTAGCATATCCAGAGGGGCGAGGGTGCCGGTCCGCCTCGGGCACCAAGCTGAATGAGGGGCGAAGAGCATGAAATATTATTACTATTTACCAGATATTTGTATAAAAAATTTTGTATCATTTTCAGTTCTTAAAAATTATTTAATTTTGCTGATACGAAATTCGTAAATATTTTTTAATTTGGTATTAAATACGACAAATACAATATGTAGATAGATAATTCGAATTCAAATCAAAACGCGCAAATTTTGTTTAGTTATTTTTGTATTATGATTATTACAACGTCAAAGCTAGACTCCAGCACACAATCTCCATTTTTATTCAAATGCGCAAGCGTTAACCCTGAGCTTCTAAAGAACCCAGCTACCAGCTAGGGTAGTTTCATTTGACTCAGGGTTAGGGTTGCCATATCTAGCTGGGACCTCGTCGGGACACTCAGATGGGGGTGTAGAAATGAAGTAAAAAATTTATTTAATATAATTACTTTTTATTTAGAACACAATTACATGGAACTTGTTGCAGCAGAAGTAGTTGGTACACCATATTTTTCGGAAGATTTCACCTTTTTCAACAAGTCTTTTTTCCCTTTTACGTATTCACAAAACTCCATGCAAGTCAGCTTGTAGTTAAACTGGGATTCATACATCCATACATACATACATAATCTGTATTTTATAAGTATATAGATAATTTAAAACATCCGAATCTGGCATTTCTCTAACTACGAAATTTAAACTTAATTTTTGTTTATAAAAATTTATTATTTTGAATGGCCGTATAGAATTCGCTTGAGTTATTCCATATATTATAGTTTCCTCATTTCCCGTTTTAAAATGTAAATTTCTTTTAACAGATTCGAAATACAATTCAGCATAAAACAATGACATAAAAATTTCATGAAATGTAAGGATGGGAATTTAAGAAATGGATCTAATTTTTAGCTATTTTTTAAATTTCATGTAAAAAAAACGATTATTAAGACAACCAAATAGGTCAAAAAGTTGCTATATAAAACTAATATAACTGTTTCTATCCACTTGTCTATTCACAAGAATAAAGTATTGTATAGTACGGTATTAAATATTTAAAGAGATAGCCAAGTTGATATTTTGTGGTATACTTTGGCTAAACTGATTCTCTTTTATTATACTCAAATGAAGGTTAAATAATAATCATTATATTCTATGAAAAATAATCAGCTTAGAAAGAGTTTAATCTGTTGTAAAAATCGTGTTAAAATTCTGTTTTGCGAACAATAGAATTCAGTGATGACACGCCCACATTGCCTTCCCGAGAGCATGTTAAACAGGTTTTATAGAAATCGTTTCGCTTCTTTTTACATTTGCTTGCAGCTGCTTGTTGATTACTGATAATTATATTTTATATTACTGACAGTCATATTCTTTTCGCATTAAAATATGGTTTGATCATTTAAAACTCACGACTATTTACTTAATTTTTATTTATACATTATAGTAAAAGTGATATGCTGACGGATTCGTGCTTATGGGGAATTTCAAATGATGGGAGATTGTTCAATAACATACAATTATCAATATATATAATGAGCTAAATGTCGCAGAAATTCATACGGAATTATGCAAGATTTTCAGTCAACCTAATTTAATCAAATTTTATATTCAAGTTTATTTAAAAAATTAAAAACAAAAATTAGAAACAGTAAGGATATTGATGATCACCTATAAAATATGAGCACAGAATTCTCATTTTAATTACTTCCAAACAAAAATAATTTTTAGCTAATTTTTCAAAAATCTTTAAGGGCAAAATATTTGTTTAAACTTTAAATTTTTGTCTTATTATGTCTTATTTTTATGTCTTCAAAAGACATAATATCTAAAAATTCCAAGAAAAACATTTAAAACATTAACTCCCTCATCCCATTTTTCATCAAAAATAGACTTTATTTCCTTTTATTTTAAATAATAAAATAAAAAAAATATTTTATTATATAAAATAAAAGGAAATAAAGATTATTTTTCAGAAGGCTTTTTCCTTCGGAAAATAGACTTGTAAGATAAGTATCATGTTTGTGCATTAACCACTGATAACTTTTGAACTAATTAATATATTTCCATGAAATTTGATAGTGTGTTCCGACTTTGACGCTGCATAATTTAATCCTGCATGGTCGTTTAATCTTACAAGATTGCTTTTCATTTTTATCAAAAATTTATTTTTTATTTTTGACGATAGATGCCGCTAAGTATTAGTAGTGCACCAGTAATATATGGATTACCCGCATTGCTTAACACTTAGTGCCATCTATAATCAATATCTATCAGAATGATGTCACAGCCATCGTGACGTGATATAATCATGACATTACACGAGGCCGACGAGAAAAGCAGGTCATAAACAAAATTATCACATGACCAACTTAATCCCAGCTAGGAGCGCCGTTATATCTTAAATCGTTAGTGTACGTTTAGAAACAGTATATTCAGTTATACTGTTTCTAAACGTGCACTAATGATTACAGTTATAGTTATATTCAGCCTTGACTGTATTCAAATCTGGCAAGTAGCCTAACTTAAGCATTTCCGATATTATCCTTTAATACAAGATGTATTTTATTTTGGAACAGTTTAGTTTTAAAATTTTCATAATAAAAATTAGTTAACTATGATCTGTCTCTATTGTGTAACAGGCCAGCTATATTTTTTATATAGCTTAAAATATAAATGTTTCTTGTGAGTCCAATCCTTCTAAAATTAATAAACAATTTTAGAATATACTCTTTGGGATTTTTTAAAATCAATTTTATATTACTGTAATTGGCTGAGGAGCAAACTATCGTTTATCTTTAATTACGGCCATATATTTTTGTAGGCAAGATTCTACTTTAGACGATCAATTATTTCCTGGGCTGGGTTATTTGCACAGCTGCAGTGGTTATTGGGGTATAAAAAGTACGAAGTCGGTCAGAATTTGCGTGATGCTTTACATTATTAATTACTTAATAGATTCGCGAAACTGCTTAAATTAAGATGTTGAATGCTATTATTGTTTTCTGAAACTTTACAACTGTATTGGTTCGAAAATAAGTAATTAAAGATATGTAATAATTTAATATCAAAGCAAATTCTAAAATGTTGCCCAATTGATGATGATACTTATACTACATATTTATTTTTTCATAGATTTCTATGAAAAAATTCCTTATATAGTTTACAACTGCATTAAACTAGAGATAAGCATCATGCCACAACGCAATAGTGTAACAGGTTGGAGTTCAAATTATGATACCGAAGACCAGGTATTTGCTTTCCCCAAAAATGAACAGTTGCAGAATCAATGGTTAAGAAAAATTCCAATAGATTTCAACAATTTGAAAAATCTTATTGTTTGTATCAAGCATTTTGATGAAGCCTTTTAATTAGAATAGACCATGTGATATATAAAGGAGAATATAAAGGATATGACAGAAAAATACCTAAACTAAGAGATGGAACAGTTCTTATTATTTTACCCAATCTGCTATCATATTTTTTGACAACAGATGACGCAACACTTCATTCTGTAGAATACTATGTGGCGGGGCGAAATGAGCCCTTTCAAGGCACCCCTGCGGAGAGGTCATCCAGATTGTGGAGGCAGGGACCCGAGACTCGAACCCGGGCCCTCCAGAGTGGAAAGCCGAAGCGTTTCCACGCGGCCAATCCGGCTGACTTTACCCCAGGGTTGGAATAGAGTTGCAATAGTGGTTGCAATAAGGTTGAGTATTGCAACCCAGGGTTGCAAAATCGGATGGCAAGTGATCCAAATCAGACTCCATCTTTAAAAAAATCTGACTCCGACTCCCTAAAATTTGTAATGTCCGACTCCGACTCCGACACCACCCAAAATCCTCTAACTCCCTAACTCCGACTCCGACTCTGCAAACCTGCATATAACATTCTGATTTACAGTTTTTTTTATCACCAGATGACGCCACTTTCCATTCAATTAGAACACTAAGCGGCAAGGTGTCCTTCCACAAGCTACGCACCCCTGCGGAGGGGTCAGCCGGATTGTGGAGGACGGGGATCATCGGGCCAGGTCCGGACCCCATGATATTTTCAAGGAGTGAGACCCGAGACTCGAACCCGGGTCCTCAAGAGTGGAAAGTCAAAAATTTTCCATGCGACCAATCCGGTTGACTGCGATTTAAAGTTACTAGGTATAAAATATTGTGGAATTAAGACTGAAACACGGGTGATCTTGATTGAAAACAACCAATAAACTTAACTATTTAAAAATTTCAAATTTTATTGTTTTAAAGTCAATCAAAGCAAGGCCAAGATCAGCAAAACTACAGTATTTGTGTATCAGTGGCTTCTTGTGAAAGAAATTTTTTTTAATTAAAATTAATAAAAAGTTACCTGCAGTCCAATATGACAGTAGATAGACTAAATAATTTATCCATACTTTCTATAGAAAATAATTATGCCAGCAAGACAAACTTTGACAAAGTTATTGAACATTTCGTAAATGTTAAGTGCTGCAGAATGTAAAATAAAATGTGTATTGAAAGTGTTTTATGGGAGGGAAGAGGGGGTCAAAAATGTCGTCCCGGGTACCAAAGATTCTGGTTACGCTGCTGGTTATAGGAGTAAGACGGATCAAGGAAAAATTTATAGAGAAACATTAATATTTAAAATTCCTAAGCAAGGCGATTTCTTATGCTATATTTTATTTTTGTAACTTTTTTGTGTGCGTGTGTGGTTTAAACGCCGTTATCCTGTTGATGGATACTAAGCGATGGAACATTCCAATGTTTGTAGTGACCAAGAATGTTTGGTCATGACCATTCATACTCTTAGTGTGGCCAGTCAGATGAAGGATGGGATTCAACGATCAGATTGACGGTATCCTCCAATTGGAAAGCTGCTTAAAATAAAGAAGAATGATATTACAAATGATTGGCTGGATGATCACGTGATAAAGGTTCACTTACAACCTGGAGGATCCAGGTTGTAAGTGAAGTAAGATATAGGAGTCAGGATCCGGTTCAATTCCTGACTCCTATATCTTCAGAATTTTTCAGGAAAGTCTGGGCCGGAGTCATTGAACTACATCCTTCATCTGAAGGCTAAATCACCAAGGATTGTGGAAGGCCTGTAGTGGGCATTTGAATATCACCTGTAGTCCAACCAGGTAAAAATAGAGTAAAATACATGCTAGAACCCTATTCTTCGGAACACTTATTTATCTTCTGTATGGGAAGAAATTGGTGTATAAATAAAAAGAACCACATTCCTCACTTGATAGAGTGAGA
Source organism: Olivierus martensii (assembly GCA_000484575.1). NCBI lineage: Eukaryota > Metazoa > Arthropoda > Arachnida > Scorpiones > Buthidae > Olivierus > Olivierus martensii. Next base: position 15,217 of record AYEL01065162.1, on the reverse strand, counting down.
CAAACGACTCCACTATGAGATATGGCCGACCCAGGGTAAGAACTGGAATGGCCTACCACTTAGTATCCAATAGGATGGAAATCGCAGTAAAATTTAATAGGAAAAAGGAAGAAATAATTACAATGAAAAATCCTTTCTTTTGTTTTTATGATATCTTTCATCATAGGTTACTTAACGACAGAGCTATTTCCGAGTTCAGTATAATCAGTCTAGAGTCCTTGATGGACCACTCAGAACAGTGCCCGGCCGGATGGCCGCGTGGTAAAGCTTCGGCTTACCACCCTGGAGGATCCGGGTTCAAATCCGGGTCCCACACCTCCAATTTTTCAGGAGGGGTCCTGGCCCGGCCTGTTGAACCCCATCCTTCAACTATCCGGTTGACCCCATCATGGGTGCTGGCCAGCCTGTGATGGGAGCTATAAATGGCCGCCGCCAGATAAAGAATATCCCATGAGGATATGGCGGCGTAATAAAACTAACCTAACCCAGAACAGTGCCAACTCTGGAGTAGTGTTGAATATCGAACATCGACGTTTTAAAAACATCAATGTTTTGATATTGATGTTCGATGTTTTAAACATCGACGTTTTGGTATCGATATTCGATGTTTTTTCGGTTTATGTAGTAGAATTGAGGTTTGTTAAGTAATATTACATAATATTTTTATAAACGGAATTTTTTATAATTGATGATGATTTTACTTAATTAATTTTGCATTAGGAAGATTGAACAATCCATCTGGAAATATTGATACCTAGATTTGTTAGGTGAGAGCTGCGTGAGATACATTATTATTGTCATTTAATATTTGAAATAAAAAAAGAAACCGAAAGCGTTTCGAAGTATACCTTTGTTGTATATCTTTGTTGCTCAGTAAGTATGCCTCCAAAAAGCTTTCTATGGCAACGTTTTGCTAAAAGTAATTTTGCAACTTTCATATATTTTTCAAAATAACTGAACACTAATGATAGTACCACGAATTTGTAGTATACGTAAATGATAATACCACAAGTTTTCATCTTTAAAGCAAACATCACAAGTTCTTGAAGTTCAGAAAGAATTGCAGAAGGAAAAAAAATGTCATCAAGACACTGACGAAGCATCTTCATCACAACTTCTCCCAGTAAAACAAAGAAAAATTTCTGAAGAGTTGAATTAATCAGTTCAACTGAAGTGGATCAGTAGAAAATAAGTAAATCAAGCTATTATATTTAGGTATGTAAAGACAATAAGCCACTGAGAATGATGAGATCGTAAACGTTTTCAACATTTCGTAAAGACATTAGCAAAAATTCATCAAACTGTATAAAATTCCTTCTCTACCAACGATTAAAAGACTAGTTCCCGATAAATATAGTAATATGGTATCCATAGTCAAACAATAGCAAAATCAGAAATTTTTTCTCATTGACAACTGATATAAGGGCAGACACCAGAATAGAATTACATTAGCTTGACTGTCCACTTTATTATAGATGAGGAAAATAAACTATGCAATGTAGCATTGGACATTTTTATATTGGAAGAACGGCATAGGCTAATAGCGGTTATCTACATAACAAACCAAAGCAATATAAAATATTGATAAAGTACAGGGAAATAGATAAAGAATATGTTAATGCAAATTTTACTGACAAAGCACAAAAAAAAGATATTTCTAAAATCGATGTTACCTTTCGATGGTTTTATCAATGTTTTCCTATCGATGTTCAACACTTCTTTAGAGCAGGGGTTGTAGAGTCGGATAGTAAATGATCCAACTCCGGGCAGTTTAAAAATCCGACTCCGACTCCGACTCTGCAACCCAGCCCGGATGGCAAATGATCCGACTCCCTAAAATTTGTAAGGTCCGACTCCACCCAATTTCGCGAAATTGCATTTATAATTAATTTTAGCAATTTCCCAATGATTGCATTTTGTATGTGTATTCTGTGTCCATAGTATAGATTTACAAAAATTAATGAAAATATATTTATGTTGTAGGGAAGTAAATGTAATTTTCTAAATGTGTTTAAGTAAAAACCATGTTATAGAGCAGAGTTGGGCAAACTTTTGGGAGAAAGGGCCATATTGCATCAATGAAATATAGGCTAGGGCCGCACTTTCCCAGCAATCCCTATCCTTACTATCTGACCCCTTTACGGGTGTGGGTATAGCCCGTAGTTTGAATTGATCCTGCCCTTTAATAATTTATCTGATTGGAAAGGGACGTAAAACAAAATAGCAAAAAGAAACTCAAAATCCTGCCTTCACCTAATAACTGCCTGAGATGATAAAATTCTCTTAGAAAATTATGCAGCCAAAACAGAAAGATCCTAAGGGATGTAGATATTATAAAATTGACATTGAAATTGACTAAGATATTATAAAAGGTGACATGTTAAAATTAAGCCAATTTTTTTAGTAGATCAGCTAAGATATTATAAAAGGTGACATGTTAAAATTAAGCCAATTTTCTTAGATCAGCTTTCATTGGCCGTTATATGAAACATGGGTTTGAATAATGAGTCCGAAAAAAGTGAAACGCCATTTTCAGCAGGGTCGGCAGGATCAAATTTTGACCTCGGCAGGGTCAAAATTTTTTAAAATTATATATTAAAATTATAATTTTAATCATTTTAAATTGGAAACGATCATTAAAAACATACCTGTTTAGGAAATTGTAAATATATAATCTTTTGTATTCATTTTATTTATCGATAAAATTTTTGGCATTATAGCTATTAGTTGAATTTTATTTATCGATAAAATTTTTGGCATTATAGCTATTAGTTGGAGGGCCGCGGTTTGCCCACTCCTGTTGTAGAAGTACCATGCTATACGAGGGTTCTCAGGGGTGGGCAAACTTTTGAGAGAAAGGGCCAAATTGCATCAATGATATATAGCCTAGGGCCGCACATTCCCAGCGATCCCTATCCTTCACCATCTGACCACGGGTGTGGGTGTAGCCCGTGGTTGGAAGTGATCCTGCCCTTTAATAATTTATCTGATTGGAAAGGGGCGTAATACAAAATAGAAAAAAAAACTCCCAAAATCCCGCCTTCACCTAATAACTGTCTGAGATGATAGAATTCTCTTAGAAAATTATGAGTCCAAAATAGAAAAATCCTAAGGGGATCCTCATTTGTTGACTAAGATATTATAAAAGGGTGAAATGTTAAAATTAAGCCAATTTTCTTAGTAGATCAGCTTTTATTTTTAATGGCCAATGAAGGCCATTATATGAATTATGGGTTTGAATAATGCCAGCAGACCGAAAAAAGTGAAACGTCGTTTTCAGAAAAGCTCGGCGGGGTCGAAATTCTTTTAAATTATATATTAAAATTATAATTTAATCATTTTAAATTTCAAAGAATAATTAAAAACATACTTGTTTAGGAAATTTCACAAATATTAAATACAAACACCGTGAAATTATAAAAGGTATTGAGCTGATTGACTGACAAAACGATTTTATTTGATTTTGAATGTATTTTGCAACCGATTTCTTATGCAAAGACGTTTTCGGTTAACGGTAAATCAAATCTATTTTTGTAATAAATATGGCATTGTAATGACATCTACAGTTTACCATATGAATTATTATTTATTACTTTCCTAGAAATTACATGCTGAGATATGGAACAGATTTGATATTTTTTTGTATTAATTTTATTTATCGATAAAATTTTCGGCATTATAGCTATTAGTTGGAGGGCCGCATTAAGTAGTTCCGAGGACCGCGGTTTGCCCACCGCTGCATTAGAGAATTAGAACCGGCGTCGCGTCCAGTCGCGCCGCGGTCAGATTGTTTTAGATCACGTAGTTCTGTCGGTGGGCGGCGAATCTTCAATTCTCTAATGTATAGTTTTTGGAGTGAATCTTTAACATAACGAAATTGTCGATTCGTATTTTATGCATTAGTCGGTGGGCGGCGAATCTTCAATTCTCTAATGTATACAGATGGCGCCACGCGACGCCGCGCTTCTCGCTCACACGTAAACCCGACTTTTACCAATTGTGTCTTACTACAATAATAATAATAACAACAAAACACAAAATGCGCCAGCGCCCCAAAAATATCGGCGCCCTGAGCGGGCGCTCCGCTCGATCGTATCTTGAGCCGGCCCTGACTCAGAAAGATATGGATTCTTTCTGTATTTTACAGAAAGAATCCGCATCCTTCTTGTAAGTGCTTTTCTTTTTGTAAGAGTCAGAAAAATGGGATCTAAAGTTACATTCAACTATATCAAGCTTCCATATGATCATATGGTCAGATGATGTCGTCAGTTATCTTTTATTGTTAGTTATTGCTGCAGAGATTTTGTTTAGTGTGATAAGATCTTAAAAATTTATATAAGAAGTTTATTTTTTTGTTTTAATAAAATAGTATAATAAAAATATATCTTGAAATTACAAGGTAATATTCGATAGAGGTCGTTGTAAGTTTATCATCAATGTAGTATTGTAGAGTGCATGCCTGGGTGTATGTAGTGTAATCTGAGTTTAAATTATTCTGTGTTTTCGGTATATTGTTAGATATTTTTTAAATAGATGCAAGATAGTGGCATCTGGTATGAGTGGAAGAACAAGTAAACAGAATAAATTTTCCAAACAAAAGATAGCTCTATCCGATACAGGTAACGAAAATGTGAATGATGTGAGATAAAAGTGCTAATTAATTGTATATACTATAATCCTATGACTATAATACCTGAATCGGTCCTGGTCCTCATCGCCATTCTGAATAGTGATGAGTTTAACAGCGATTTCTGAGTCACCGGTTAACCAGTGACAGCGACTTCAAAATAAAGCCGGTTTCACATAGCCAGCGATTTGCGAGAAGAAACATGCGATTATTGTCGTTATTCTGTCGCAGTCGCTATCACGATGTTATCGCACATCTCGGCGATATTCGCAAAAAGGCTAGAATTTGGCGAGAAAAGACGTTATCGCCTATATCAAACTCGATTGGATATTTTCGCTGAAAATCAGCGAATTTTGAAGAACAATGTCGCCATCTTAGATTTCCCACAGGGAACTTTGTAGCTTAACAAATTGAGGAGCAATTATAAGTAACCATGGCGACATATCAGAACAAAAAGAAACTTGAAATGGACAAAACTAGCGACTTATATTTCAACAACAATGATTGTTTCGCCATGTTAATTTAATTCTAGAACTTCGCTGCCAGCTGAGAGGAGAGAGAATTTTTGTGTGAATGCTAAAAAATTCGCATTTTATGTGATAAGTACAATTTTATCGCAGCTACAATCTCAACTTCGATTTAGTCGCTGCTTTTCTCTCAAAACTGAACTCGCTGATTTTAATGCATAGCAAATTGCTGTCGCTGGCTATGTGAAACCGTCTTAACAGTGATTTTTAGCAGCAACTAGTGATCGCTGTTTAGTAAAAGTGATGCGTGTGTGGTGGCCAGTGACCAAACCAATGTTCAGTGCTGCGTTGAGAAAAAATTATTCACATTGATTCAATATATTGATGTTATACTATATACCAGGGCTGCCCAACCTTTTTATGACCATGAGCTATTTTTTCATCGGAGCGATATAGCGATCTACCGATATCCAGGGAATAAAAGTACATAAATAGCCATGTCATCTATATAATTCAAAATTAAGTAAAATAATTCTTCATAACGTGAAAATATGAAAATAACTACGAATGCATGGGTACATAAACAAAAAATTTAATGCGATATCTGGCATTCTGTAGATTTTGCCATTGATTCAAAATTTGGATGATATGACAAAAGAGGTAATCTTAAAATTTTTACGAACATATTTTGTTGTGAATGCAAGTTCGAATAATTAAAAAGTAAAAAGATGGTTTATGACTCAGTCGGCATTTTATATAGAGAAAGTGGAATTTTCAAGTTATAATATATCTTTAATAATGAAAAATTGTAAATTATGTGGAACGAATAACTCAAAAATCGACTATACATATCTAAACTTCTCTCTTCCTTTATAGGTTTTAATCTTTAATTTTAGTTTAGAGATTTTGATATCAGAATCATTAGTAATTTTTTTCGGTGTAATTTAACCAGATACTACAGGCTGCAGTAGCTGGAATAGCTATTTATCTCTAGCATCCAGCAAAAAGCCCTGTCTGTCAGCTGGGACCCGCTCCACAAAGTTGAGTACAGTATATGTGTGTTAGATCAGTCACTGTCAAGGTTGCTGTTGTGTAGCTGGTTGGCTGGCAGCTATCACCTACTTGCTGGTTGCTGCCACATGTCACTGGAAGCCACTTCAGAGAGTTGACAATATAGTACATGTGCACTAGATCAGTCGCTGTTAAAGTCACTGGTAACTGTTGTCAAGTCGCTGCTAACGATAGTGATTTTCAAGTATTAGCGACTAAGTCACTGGTAGTAAAATATCGCTCAACACTAATTCTGAAAGTTGTGTGACCTGTGCAATATCTGGCTGCATTGCATGCAGGGGTGGACCATTAACTTTGGGGAGCCCTGGACTAACATTTCCCCTTAATCCAAATTAACCTAAAATGTCAAACAGTGAGAGCTATGCTAGGCTAACACACTTTAGATGAGCTAGACTTGCACTCCCATTCCTCTATTGCCACATTATTTGCATAATTAAGACATGACAGTATATTTTGATTTTACCGACTACCAACAGAACTGCATTTACTATTTACAGTCATTTAAAACATTGATATTTGATATTTTATTCAAATCCAATAATGTTGCAAACCAATGTTTTAAACTTTATCTAGGTACGAAAACATTTTGTATAATTTATTTTTTCTTAAATTTTTAATTTGTTTTTATTTTTTGACCGTGAAGGGGTCCCTTTGATTGAATGGGGCCCTGGGCTGCAGCCCATAAAGACCATGCTAAATCCTCCCCTGATCACATGATGGGTGAAACATAACTGATATCAGTCACTTGCAAATGGAAAAATGTAAATATTGTATATACAGTATCTTTCATTCTCTAAAACATCTTGGAAACTGTTAAAACTATATCTCTCGCCCTTTCCAATATATGTTTGAGAATTAAGTATTTGTCCTTCACCAACTGATGATTAAAAGTGCAAATTGATAATTCTGATTAAAAAGATTAATTCTGAACAAGGACATTTTATAATAGCCCTTGGTTCTGAAATCTTTGCTTTCAATATGTTTCAAGATGTTGGCATGCACTGATTAAAGTATTATATACTGATATACTTTTTATATCAAAATTTCATTGCCCATTTTTAGTCCTCTGCATCAGATAGACATATGATTTTTTGCAAACGTTATTCAGTTTAATGTTTTTCCAGCAGTGTTGTTATGTTCTCGGTTTCTGAACCTTCTCTTATTCTTGATGTCATTAAGATAATTTAGATATATAATAATAATAAATAAAACAATAATATATTAAATATATAGTATATACCAGGGGTGGCCAACAGATCGATCGTGGGGGACAGTTTGTAGTCGATCTTCGTAAGTTATCGGATGACTCTCTTACAGCATAATGCCTTCTCTAGACAACTAAAGCCAAAATTTCGCGTTAATGCTGAGTATGATCCAAAACAGAATAGCCGGTAGCAGAAGAGCATTTAGAGAAAATTCTAAATTCACTGACGATCACAACATGGCACCTATGAATTGACAGTTGTATAATTGAAAGTGAAGTATTGTGTTTGAGATTTATGAGTAAAGTAAAAGGAAAAAAACCGTGAATTATTGTGTTTGAGATTTATGAGTAAAATAAAAGGAAAAAACCGTCGCCCTGCCAGATATCTTGTTTTGGATATATGATTTTGGCTCCTATCTGTACTCTCACCATCAAACGAAGAATTTCAAAGGTAGATCGCAAACTCATTGTTAACGTATAAAGTCAATCTTAACTACAAACAAGTTGGCCACCCCTGGTATATACAAATATATATAATGATACTAAAAATAAAAAATATACTACAAGGTTAGAGTACAAATATTCAATCTACCTACATATTAATTAAATTGTATGCATATTAAATACTTCATAGATAAGTTTCAGCAGTCAAATTAGGTTCATAGTATATATTAGTCACTAAGATTGCTCAAACAAACACAATTATTAATAGTTAAATTCTTTAGTAGTCAAAACACTTTATTATAAGCTTACAATAAAGTGTTTGACTGCTAAAAGGCTTGGTAGTTAATATTTGTCAAACCAGATTCTTGTCACTTTTTTTTATTTACATTAAATATGTAGAAAATTTTTTGTACTGTGGGTACAGTTGATGCATTGAAGTTTGTGATTAGAGCTCCAGCATGGATAAGTTGTGGCTAAGATATTGAAGAGTGATAGAAAGCCTGTTATGGAAAATGGCAAATATTGAATACGCCTGTTATGGAATAAATGCAACAGTTATATAAGCTGTGTTAGATGAATGATTGGGATAAGGCTGTGACTGTTCTAATCTGCAAGAGAAATATGAGAAATTTATATGCCCAATAAATGCAAGAATTATAGGGGTACGAGTACTGAGTATAGTTGGAAAAGTATTTCATACGATTAAGATTGAGAGAATTAAGATGATTATTGATGAGAAAGTATAGGTATGCAAGAATGATTGAGTGAATTGGATGTGAAGATACGTGATATGAAAGAATCCAGAACCTATATAAATTTTCCATAGAGTGGGATTCAAATTCAGTCCTTTAGTTGGAAAGCCAAAGCATTTCCATGCAGCCAATTTGGCTAATTATCCCATGTGCAGTTAATATAGTGTCCATAGGTTATGTATACTTGCTTTAATGTTTGTATAAAATGTGGTTACCTGGTTTTCTATAACTATTAGAGGTATGTGCCCACATGCAATTATCAGTTGGTCAACTATTTAACTGCAGGAGTGAGAACAAATGATTTCTATGAGACTGTTCTCACTATCAGCTCTTTTGTTGGCAGACTAAGCAGTTTGTGACTTGTCACAAACTAAACAATTATCCAACTAGGGTGTGATGTATAGCTTTGTACCAGTTTGCACCTACTTGCAACCAAACAGTTGGATGAAAACATCTGGATGAAAATTTGTCATTTGCTGTTGAGTTTTTGGTGGATTACATAAATAGTTAAGTAAAACATAAAACTAGTTTCATATTTATAATATCTGTAAAAATGAATATTCTTATTGAATATATTATTATTTAATTATATAACCATGATTGGATCGAAAAATTTATAGAAACAGTTCAGTCTAAATCAGCCTTATATAATAAAGCCATTTATTTTATTTACTATATTACCAATTGTTCTCTTGTAACATTAGGCAACTTCCCAAGAAACAATTATAATAATAAAAAAACAAAAAATAATAATAAATAAATTTAGATTAAACAGATAAGTAAACATACAAACAATTAATTTTTGTTAGCATAAGTTGGAGCACAAATAAAAAAAAATCAGTAAAATTTTCTATTCACTGTTTTGGAATATGGATAAACTGATATTTCTTTAATGGTTTCTGCAGAACATTGAAGCTGAAATAACCCTTTTCTACCTCTAAATAAATTTAAATAAGAATTTAAATAAATTTCCAAAAATTTTTTCTCTCACTTATTAAGGATATCCTGTACAGTTAGAATATTTAAATTTTAATAATTATTTAATAGTTTGATTTTATTCTGCCATAAATTTAATAATTTGTTTAACTGAATATTGATAGCTTTACTTAATTTTTCTAAATATGTCTTAGGTATTGCTGCATAAATAATTAAACCATAAGACACAATATTTATTATTTCTGCATTCAGCCAGGTTTTTACATATTAGATCATCAGAAATATATCTGAGATATCTCCAAGTGAAACCAGTTTTCTGTATAATTTTTTTACTAAGTAATCAATATGAAATTTGAAGCTTAATTTTGCATCTAAAATAATTTCTAAATTTTTATGACTTGAAAAAGAAAACTTTGTATCTCTACATCAGTATCATGTTTATTCAAATTATATTTAATAAATTTTGTTTTATTTAGATATATACAAGATTGTTATGGTATAACCAAGAATGTATAATTTTTAAATCTGAAATCAAATTATTTATGACAAAATATTCCAATAAAAATTTAAGCTCTCAACTTTGGACAGAAGTTTGCCAAACTATGGTAGCAAATTGGTACAACTGACCTAAAAAATGAGTTATCTCATGATGACTTATTGGCCAACTGTTTAGTTTCATGTGAGCACACATCTCGATTAGCTGACTGTTTAGTCGCTTATATGGACACAGGGAGACAGCTGATTAGTTGACCAAACAATCAGACATCTGCAAATTGCTTGTGGTTGCATAGCCTTATAGGTTTCCATAATCTTTTCTGTCTCTTAGGTTAGAAAACAGAAAAATAGAAATTTATCCGATTGATATTGCTTTAAAAGCTTTAATATTTTAATTGATATAGTTTTTGTTTGTCACATAAAAATGAAGTGACATAATTGAGGAGTGATTGTATATTTCTGTGGTTCTTAACTTCTGGTCTGTGGACCCTTAGAGGGGTGTGATGTCTTCATAAGGAATCCACAAAGGCTCAAAGAAATATTATGAACTTAATAAAAATATTATAAGAGAGAGTGATTTATTTCTCACTTTTCTCCAAATTTGAAGATCTTTAGTGAGCAACTTTTAATAAATATTTGATGCATTTTAGGGTTTTAAATCTTGGATTAAGTCTTTGGGGTCTGTTTCAACAAAAGTTATTTAAAGAGTCCATGGTAAAGAAAAGGTTAAGAACCACTGATATATTGGGTTGTTCGGAAAGTAATTTTGTTTTTTCCTACCAGTGGTGTTAGTTGTATTTTTACCTGCCAATTTCATTCTAAGCTGTATTGTCATAATAAATTTCGATAGCAGACATTTCAAATATTTATAAAAAAATTTGTTTTTGCTTCTGTGCAGCTGTTTGGTGTCCTATCAAAAATGGAAAATAAAATGGAGATTTTCGGCATGGTTTGCTTTTTTATTACCAAAAAGTAAGAATGCTGTTCAAGCAAGAAAAAAGTTATTTGAAGTGTAGGGAGAAGATGTGTTAATAGAATGCCAATGCCAAAATTGGTTTGCAAAATTTCATTCTGACAATTTGTTGTTAAAGATACACCATGTGTTGGAAAGTTAGTTGAAGCTGATGATGACAAAATAAAGGTATTGATTGAAGCAAACTGTTGAATAACAACATGAGATATTGCTACAAGATTGAATTTATTGAATTCATCTGTTCACAACCAGTTGAAACATTGATATTTGGTTTCACATGTTCTTAAAGATTTGCTCCATCACATTGACATCTATGATTTGCTGCTCAAACATGAAGAAAATGATCCCTTTCTGAAGCAGATCACAACTGCTGATGAAAAATGAATTGTTTACAACAAAGCGATCATAAAGCAGAAGAAATGAACTTGCTCAAAGCACTTTAAAACCCAATATTCATGAAAATGATGCTCTTTGTTTGGTGGGATTTCAAGGGATTTGTTTTTATTTTTTTTTAGCTTCTTCCATACAATTCCACAATTAATTCAGAAGTGTACTGACATCAATTGCCAAATTGAGTGTGATTCCATCAAACAGAAGAAGCCAGAATTGATTAACAGAAAAGGCATAGTGTTGACATTGCCAAATTTCGAACAAGTTTGATGACTCACTAGCTGTTACAGCTTGGATGTGATGTGCTACCATACCCACCATATTCACCATATTTGGCACCCTCCAATTATTAATTATTCCAGTCTTCACAGAATTCTTTACGCAGCAAAACACTTAGTTTAAATGAGGATGTCAAAAATCACTTGCTTCAGTTTTTTGCAAGCAAAGATCAGAATTCTACGAGCATGGAATACAATTTTTTGCAAGAAAAGATCAGAAATTCTATTAGCATGGAATCATGCTATTACAGAAAGGCACATGTGTTGGACCAAAATGATCAATATATAATTAAATAAAATATTTAAAATATACCATAAAAAATTGTTGTTCATTTTCATGAAAAAAAAATTAAGTTACTTTCCTAACAACCCAATATGCATAATTTTTGTTCTTATTATAATCTTTGTTATTTATTGTCATATTAATTAAATATTTTATTGTTGATGTATTTTCTAGATTAAAATGTATTTTTCTGGAATTTTAAGAAGATTGTCTGCTACTGTAAACCCTGCTCTCAAAAATATAAAAAACAGTAAGAAATTTTAATTATATCAGATTTTAACCTGGGAGCGATACATTTGGAAATCTGAACTATGATAAAAAAAATTAAAATTCTGATATTAAAGTTTTCAAAAAATTTGAAAAATTATTTAATATCAGAATTAGAATTTTTTTAATTTAATATCAAATTAAATACAAAAGATACTAAAAAATAAAATTAAATATTAAAAAAATAATATGTTTTAATATCAAATTTGAGTTTTCCTAAATTTTTAGATAACTTCCTGATACATGCAAAAGCATGTAAATCAACAGAGGGGGGAAAAAAATGCTTTGACATTCTGATGTGACAACTTCTTAAAAAAAACAATGAAATGATGATTAATCATTTATAACATCAGCTCATTATTTTGTGGCATTGCTGTGGCACTTTCATGCCACTTTGTGACATGGGTAAACAACTGTTAAATTTCTAATTATATTTGCACAAAAACTTTTCAAAAAAATTATGTTTTATATACTTTAATATATTATTTTTCTGATTTCTAATTTTTATTCTAAGTCATTTTTATAAAAATCTCAATATAAATATAAAATATATTTTCAAAATATTTTAAATAACAACTAAGTTGCTCCTGCATGCAATCATCATATTATTTATATATCTGTATGCTAGAGGTTAAGGTATACAGGAGGAAGGTGTCCCTCAAGACTCTGTTTTAAGTGTCATGTTGTTTGTCTTAAAAATCAACGCTATGTAGCACGTTTACCTTCAGCTGTGAAATGCTCCTTGTATGTAGAAGACTTTCAAATCTCCTTCTAATCTACTAATATGAGGCTTATAGAGAGAGAGCTACAGATTTCTTTAAATAGGATCAACTCATGGGTTTCAAAGAATGGGTTCTCATTTTCACCACAAAAAAACATTTTGTGTCCACTTTTGTCAACATCATGGCCTCCATCCGGATCCGGAGGTTTTTCTTTGTGGTGTTCCCGTTTCTGTTGTGAATGAAGCCAAATTTCTCAGAATAATTTTTGACCGAAAGCTTACTTTCCGTTCCCATCTCCTCCATCTCAAGGGAAAGTGCACCAGAGCATTGAATATCCTCAAAGTCATTTCTTCTATGTCCTGGGGTGCGGACCGTTGTTTAGTGCTATGTATATATCTGTCATTGATCCGATCAAAGCTGGACTACGGATCTGTGATTTACAGTTCAGCTAGAGAATCTGCTCTGCGGATGTTAGCCCCATTCACCATCAGGCTCTTTGTTTGTGCACCGGGGCATTCCACACATCACCTGTTCAGAGTTTGTGCCTCCACTTTCCATCAGGAGGAAACAACTGTCTCTCTACTACTACACCAAATTGAAGTCTCTTCCAAAGAATCCTGTTTGGCAGTGTGTTTTCAATCCCATGTTTTCTTCACTGTTTGCTGCTCAACCTTCATGTGTACCAACATTCAGTTTGCGAATGACAGAGCTGCTCAGGGAGATTGGTTTAGAAACATCATCCATCTCCCCATCCGAACAGTTAAGTATCGCACCTTGGGATGAATTCCCCATATCTGTAGATTTTTGCCATCACCGTTATCTGAAGGCCTACACATTGGACTGTGTGTTTCAGCAACTATTTGCGGATTTTCATCACTCGAACACAGGTTTTTTCTCACTTTTCACGGATGGATCAAAATCCGTAGGCCACATGGGATCTGCAGTCATCTGTGATGACGAAGCGTTGTCAGAGCAGATTCCCACAGTTGCAAGTGTGTTCACTGCAGAGTTGCATGCAATTCGTGTTGCTCTAAAGCATATTAGGACAAAAGGCCACCATAATAGCCTCATATTTTCAGGCTCACTGAGTGCACTTCAAACTCTGATCTCGTTGAGACTTTCCCCACATCCTATTCTTTTACACATCAAGAAGCTTCTGTTTCATCTCTCCAGAAGGGGGTATGTGATCAAGTTTTGTTGGATCCCGAGACACATTGGCATCCAAGGGAATGAACTTACAGACATTGCCACTAAATCAGCCACTCCTCATCAGTCACACAATTGTCAAGTCCTATTTTCTGACTTGAAGCCAGTCATTAAGGAGAAGCTAGTGGGAATGTGGCAGTGTATGTGGGACAGATAGGTAAACAACAAACTACATGAAATCAAGCTATTAGCCGAGCAATGGGACTCTTGCCATCGCAGGAACAAGAGATAGGAAGTTGTCCTTGTCAGACTCCGCATCAGGCATAAGCGGCTCACCCATAGGCATCTTTTAATGGGCGAAGTCCAGTCTACTTGTGACCAGTGTCACTGTGCTCTTACGGATCAAGCACATTTTAACTAACAAGGGGACGGTCAGACGTTCCCCTCCCCGATTTGACTGAAATTGCACATACATACAGTACTTAAAAATAAATGTTTAAATACAGAGTCGTAGCACGCGCTTCTCAAATGGCTTCGAGAAAAAGCGATTTTAATATTTGCATATATTATTAAAAGCTTGATAACGCGCAGAACGAATCAGGTGCAGGGCTAGCATAGTTGGTAGCGCTCCAGCGTTTTAAGCCTAAAGTTGCGGGTTCAAGTCGGGCTATGCCATTTTTTTATAATTTTTTCTTATTTAAAAATAATAATAATAAATTAAAAGTAATTTTTAAAGCTATTTTTAAATTTAAATTTTTAAATTTTTTAGGCGCTCCAGAATTTTAAGCCTAAAGTCGTGGGTTCCAGTTGGGCTATTTAATTTTTTTATAATTTTTTCTTATTTAAAAATAATAATAATGAATTAAAAGTAATTTTTTTAAATTAATATGAAAAATTAATAGTTAATTATTATTGTTAAGCTATTATTCAATATTCATGATCTTATTTCCTGCGGCTCTGGTTTATTCTTTCAAAGAGAATGAAAAAGAACTTCATACTTTAATTCCTTTTTTTTCTTTTTCAAAGAGTGAGTGGTAGAGGATATGGTTGGAAAATGTGTAGTTTATATGATGAATTAATCAACTACATATTGAAAAATAAAAAACTTTATTATTCGTATATGTGCACGCTTATTTAATATACTTACTGATCATCAGAAAGG
>AYEL01065161.1:0-79693 GCA_000484575.1 Olivierus martensii | reverse complement strand
ACACGCTGGAGCGCTACCAACTACGCTAGCGCTGCACATGATTCGTTCTGCGCGCTATCAAGCTTTTAATAATATACGCAAATATTAAAATCGCTTTTTCTCGAAGCCATTTGAGAAGCGCGTGCTACGACTCTGTATTTAAACATTTATTTTTAAGTATTATACAGTACGTGTGTGCAATTTCAGTCAAATCGGGGAGGGGAACGTCTGACCGTCCCCTTGTAAGTGTTCTTATTTTAGTGTCGAGCATTTAGGGCACCTTTAATCAGTCTTCCTTTAATCTTACGGCCCTTATTGGCAAAGATTTTAACTCTACCAGCCTTTTTGCCTTTTTATCGAATATTTGTGTTTTACATCGTATTTAATCGTTATTTTACTTTATTGTTAGTTGTTTTTATTTGATATATGATGGTTTACAGCATTTTATATTTATACTGGGTTGTCTGTTTATTGACTCTCTCTTTTTAAAATGTTACCATTAGCCGTTTACACCATTTTTTCTGTTTTGTTTAGTGTTTGTTTTTTGTTACCTTGCTTGTTGCAAATATGTTAACTTTTTTTATAGTGCAAATAGTTTTTATATTTATTGTTAATTTTTCTTATTTATTTTTAATTTAGTCTTGTTCTCGTTTTCTCTTTTTTCTTATTTATAGCTGTTTACCCTGCTTTTACTGTTGTCTGTTATTTTCTTGTTATTTATCTATTTTATTTCTTTGCCTTTTTACACATTGTCTTTGCACAGCTTGGTCTATAAGGCCCTTGCACCATAAAACCACACACAATCAACAGCCATAGGTAAAGGGCACCATGTTACAAGTGAAATTTTACAGGAGAGCAGTTTAAAGGTTTTTTTTTGTGTTTTTCTTTATTTCCAGTTTGCTCGTTAATGAATGCTTTTCAATAAACCTTATACATTTATTCTTTGGATTACTGACTTTTAACTTATAATACTATAAGGTTTTAAGGTTTATTACTTATTATTATTATTATTATTATTATTATTACTGTTTATTATTATTTAAAACATGTTAAAAAAAGTTTGTAGACATAGTGCTATTTACCTTTCAATATCTCTGTTTTTTTATTGAAATAGAACTAAGTGGCCTATACCTCTGTATAATGTAACGAAAATATAGAAAACTAATAGCATTATTCCAATATTGAAAAAAATGGACATAGTGCCCTTTACCTCCAGTAGACAGATATACTAATAAATATTAAAATAATTTCATAAAAAAATAATTGATATTGCTTAATAATTAACTGTATAATCAGAAAATAAATTTTAGAAGATAAAATATTAAACTCTATTTAAATAAATTATATCCAGAAATAATGGATGCAAATGTCATAAATTTTGACCCCACTATCACAATATATATAGCAGGGCTGTCCAATTATAATAAACCTGATGGCCATAGCTGTGTTTACTAGAGATATGGAGGGCCGCAGTTACAAAAAAGTGGAAGGGGCTTTGATACTTGATACACTATTGTCTCAACAAACGGAACTCATAAATATAACGCTTTTTGGAAACAAATTTTTATTTCCAGATTATCAAACCTAATTACAAAATTATATTTACCAAATTGCATCCAATAAACATATTAACAAAAAGTTACAAAATATAAACAGTTAGAAATTATAAAATAGTATGTACCTATCTAATGTGATAAATGAGAGCAATCAGCTTTACAAGAGCTGGATTTACACTCATTCCTGATGTAGCTATCCGCGGAATATGTAAAAGAAGAATCTCCAAGGCAGGTTCTGAATCGATTCTTAACAATTTTAATGTTAGAAAATGAACTTTCACACAAATAAGTACTACCAAACGTTGATATTACTTTCCGACCAAAATCCCAGAAGTTAGGAAAACATTGTAAACAAAGCAGTAAACCGATGTGATTTGTTATGAAAAAATCATTTTCCCACCGCTACTAACATATTCGATTTTCATTTTCTATTTTATGTTTTTTCTCACTCATTTCAAAATGCAACGAACTCATAGTAAAATAAAAAAAAATAAATAAATTACAGTAAACAGTAAAATAAAATTAAAACACAATCTCACAACAATGGTCACACCACCACTAAAATGGTGAGTGTTAGAAGCCAAAAAATAATTACAGTAATATACAGTCACAATTCAAAACTTTAAACTGAAATAGCTAAAACTAAAATTGATGTGATTGTAAGTCTTATAAAAGTGTGATGTCATTGATAGCTTGTTGATTATTAAATAATTACTAATAATTAAGAAAAATTAATTAATTGAGTTAATATAATTCAATTATAGAATTCTTTTTATTAATCTCTCAAAAAAAGTAATAAATAAAAGTGAAAAAATATTAAAAAGTAATATTATATTACAGATTGTGAAAGCCTCGCGGGCCGCACAAAATAGCTTGGCAGGCCACATGCGGCCCAGGGGCCGCCTATTGGACAGCCCTGATATATAGTGATTATTGTACATTAGATTCTTTATAAGACAAAAATCAAAATATTTTGTTTTCATTCATTTTGAAAACAAAAAAAAATTTTATTAGGAAATCGTTGTAATTTGCATATTATATGTTATGTCAGTTTTTTTAAATATACTTGTGTAATACTCCCCATTTTTTATAGTTACTTGCTCATCTAAGTAATGTAAAGTGTTCTATTTTTAAGGACAGACCTATGCTTTCATCTGTTAGTGACTGCAAAATTTCAGTATTATTATGCTTAGTCTTCCATACAATACATATATCATCTACATAACAGCAGATACAGTAGTTCTGATTTTTAAAAAATCTCAAAAAAATTTTTTTTCTTGGATGAGAAGCATTACAACTTTAACAAAAAGCATATTGAAGAATGTGACAAAATTAAAATATCAAATAAAATTTTATATAATATGCAATTTTAAGGATATCAAAGTTAAAGTATCTTATTTCACAATTTTCTAAGGTTGTGCTTATTGGATTTAGCTTGCAACTCCCACTAATGTACTACTACTAAAGAATCTTGGATTATCTTGGTAAATAACGTCCATTTTTTTATATACAAATGAAATAGGAAGCACATTTGTTTTGAATTTGGGAAAAGATTTACAAATATAAAAAATAAGATAATCTTGTTTGTTTACATAATTTTGATAAGAAATTATCAAATTACATAAAAGTTCATTAAAAATAAGAAACAAACGAATTTTTTTCATTAAAAAGAAGAAAATATGGTTTTATATATCCAAAAGATTTATGTTAATAAAAATTGACAATTTTTTAAAGAAATTTTTATACTTAATGCCTATCTGATCCAGATCAGCAAATAAATTTATGACTACTAACAGGTTAAGGGAATAAATTATACTAAATATATAAACATTTATTCCATTGTTGTTTATCTTTGTTAAGAAGAGAGATCTTTCCATTAGATCAGGAAATTAGGTTTTTATTTCAAAATAATTATATACTGTATAGGTAAACCTGTCGTAACCTGGACTGCCCAAAAATGCAAATTTTTTCATAATTTTTATATTAACTTCTTTCTTACTTTGTATTTAATCGATTTAGGGGTGGAATATTGCTGAAATTATGCTCAGTAATTCACAATAAACGATATTCGATCGGACTATGTCGTTTCGCGGAGTACCGCCATTAGCATCCTAGTCCGCGCTCTCCAGGTCACGTGGCCAGTTTATGACGAAGGCGACATCATATGACACGTGACTGACTTAACTTTTCGAGTTGAGCGTGGTTCTCGATTCTCTCCCGCGCGAAATTTTTATTTTAATATTAATAAAACTTTATAAAACATCATATCGATTATAAAGGTTGAATTGTTTAAATTATCCGTAATTTTGTTTTATGATATAAATCCTAAAAATACGGCAATATTTATTCGGTCGTCGCAAATAATTTTTATATTGTATGAAATAATATTTTTATTCAACGGTTGATTCTTTTAATTTTTATTACTCATTTTATCAAGTTGTTATCGAATTTTATTTCGAAATGTTTTTTTGCTATATTACATTTGGTTGATGTTCATAATATGCTCTTTAAGTTAATGCGGATAAAAAATAGTTAAAAAAAATTTTAAATTGTCCTTTATACTTTTCCATCATCAGACTTTTAATTTTGTTTTTTAAATACAGATCTGCTTTTGTTGTATTATAAAGATATTTTTTTAATATTAGAAACAATTAAATAACTCATTTATAATTAAATAGAAAGCTATGCTTTATTGACTGTATAATATAATCATCTTTATATTGATATATATATATATAAAATTTTTTTATGAATATAACTGATAAACTTACTGAAAATTCAGATTTACTATAAGGTAAAACCGATTCCATCTTTAAACAAATAACATATATTGGTATAAATAAGATGAAAAACCATGGATATCAATTTCTAAGTAGTAATAGTATTGGAAGGTGAGCTTATACAATGGGAAATTTTTTAAGAATATGAAATTAATTAATTTATTTTAATGAATATCACATTGTTCTAACACTTGAAATACGGCTTATACACGAGTATATATAAATACTTAAAATGAGGTTGAAATTCACTGAAGTGTGTATGTTAGAAACCAAAAATTAACTAACATATCATCACACTTTAAACTGAAATAGCTAAAACTAAAATTGACGTGATTGAATGTCTTATAAAAATGTGATGTCATCGATAGCTTGTTGATCATTAAATAATTACTTATAATTCAATTTTAGTATTATTTTTATTATCCTTATATATATTTATTTTTATAAAAAATACAATTTTTAAGGTATAAATATAGATTTAAATATGAAATAAATTCTATAATGGACCTGCTGATTAAAAAATCGGCAGGTCCATTATAGAATTTATTTCATATTTAAATCTCATTTTTTGACATTCAGATTGGAATAGAATTTTGCACCTGTTTTAGATCTCTACTTTTTTGATGGCCAAACAAACTGGTAGAATAGAACTTGGCCCATTTTTTCCCATTTATGTTTTTGGTACGATATCAGCAGTTTTTGCTAAGTTGTTATATTGAATAAACATGCTAAATAAATAAATAAATAAATTTGAAATAGAGAACTTGGTCATTTTTCACATTTATGTTTTTGATGAGATTTATTTTATATAATTTAACTACTGTCATAATTCATAAACAGAATAATATAGTAAAATCATGTTAATTTGAATAATATATTAAATAAATTTAATTTTATCTTTTTATTTTACATAGAAAATATATTTAAATTTTTTTCTTCTATAAAATGACTAGGAGAATAAAATTTGAAAGGAAGTGCAACAAATCTGAATGTTTAAGATGCAGATCTCTCAACTCCCTTACACAACCCTTTCAATTTTGAATCATCACTTAAATGGCCCTCCATAAGAATTTGAGTATCTCCTGTAAATGATGATAAACAGCTTTACTATATAGTCTGTGTAGATGAAAATTTATAAAATATATAAATAGCTTGATCTATGTATTAGGGGTATTCTCTAAGAAAACTGCATTTTTAGGTTGTTTTATAACAATTAACACTATCAGAGTTTTGTCATCTTTTTTATAATGAAATAGTATTTCAGCATATACTAGTGGAAAACAGTTGATATTTTTGGGCCCATAATATATTAGTTTTTCTTATGTAAATTAATGATAATTTTTGTCTGATCTATAAATCTTTTTTGGGGAATGCTCTGTAATAAAATCATAGTTTACCTATACAAAATAAAATTAAAAACAAAATTATTTTAAAAACTTCTAAATGAGCTTGGAAGTAAAATAAATTGAAAACCTTGTTTTACATAATAAATATAAATTTTTATAAAAATATACATACTTCATTTTCTGTTGATAATTCATTATCAATTCTCACTCTTTCTAAAATTGGTTCCCAATCGGGAATTAAATCAACATCTTTTAAATGTTGTAAATAATTATAATCATCATCAAAATAAATTCCAAATTTTCTTTGTTCTTCTTTTCTTTTCTGCTCATCAGCCTAAATAATTTTAAATCATTATCAATAATAATAACTGTTCATATACTATATTTATTCTAATAAATTGTAACTTCTAATATCAAACAAAATAGTCAATAATCTCTACCAAAGATATAAAATCTCAAAAAAATAAAATAACAGTAAATATTAAAAACAGATTTATTTAATGAAGTTCAAAGTACTACTGCCAAAATGTATCGACTAAGGGAGGAAATACAGCTCAATGGCAGGAAATATTAAATATCAAACATTAGAATATGTAATATTCTAATGTTAAAAAATTTTTGTATTATGCTAAATAAACTAGACAGTATAGCCATTTTTCTACATTTGTTATTTGTTATCCTAAAAGTTGCATAAATATTAAAAAACCCTATATAATCTTAAACTTTGGTGCACATGCACCCAACCATTTGTTCTGTTTTTATAACTATTGTTCTTTAGAATAAAGATTAATGTTCTATGTAAGTGTTTGAATTTCTTTGAAGTGGGCTAATAAAACCGAAAGCACTTTTACAGTATCATCAGTGTAATTTCTTTCTTTCTCTCTCTCTCTCTCTTTTTTTTTGTTCACTTCCAAGCTGGAAGTTTTGTTTCTTTTTTTTTTTTTTTTTTTGAGATTAAATGTTTCCTGCTGTTGAGCTGTGTTTCCTCCTTTAATCAACAGATTTATTGTAGGGTAATGCTTTTGTTTAGAATTAAATTACAATCTTCAGCCAAATCTTAACAATATGAATGGATATATATATATATAGCCCACACTTTTAACTTTATTAAGATGTGGATTGAGGATAATAAATTAATTATAAATGAAAACCAATCTCCCAATAAGTCTATGTCTCTGCTATTTGATTTACATAAGACCTTCCAATAAATAATACAAAAAACTTTAAATAATAATAAATAACAGTTTTAATAAAAGAATACTTTCAAAAAAAATTTTATATGAGGTAATCCTTATATAACACAATAGTTAGGTTGACATAAAATCTTGTGCATTTGAAATAATGTTATATGAGGCTAAGAAACAGCATTAAAAGTGGAATTATGTTTTAATAATTAACAAAAATATATCATTTTATAATTATTGAAAATTGATCATATATATTCCTATATAAGCTGATCCCAACTTCAGAATTTGAAAATCAGTAAAAATGCAAAGATATGTACAAATCAACCCTTAACTTTTAAGAATTAAAATAATATAATATTCATTCGAATAAATCAATAAGTTTTTATAATTTTTAAAATTTTCCAAATCCTGTTCACTATTGCAATAAATAAAGCTACTTAGACAAAATACCAAATTTATAGCATTGAAACATTGTAATAAAATGTGAAGAAAAACTGGGTTGAGAGCAGGACATGATCTCTCATCACATCACATACACTTCTCTATAATATGATTTTATTGAAATTGTGTTAAGCAGAAAATATCAAAGAAATATTAAAATTTTTCATCATTCCAAAATATCAATAAAAATAACTCACAAAAACTAAAACAGCACATTTAGCAGTAGGATTATCAAACTAAATAATTTTTAATTCTCAATAACGTTTTCAGTATACAACGATACTATCATCAGTTGAGTAACACATTCCACATAAGAACTACAGAACGAATACAATAAATTAGAATAGAATACATTTAAAAACAATTTATAAATAAATAATTAACAGAAATAAACATCAGACTTAAAGAGAGCATCTTTTTATATTATATTATTTACCCTGATGGGAAGGGGAAAAATAGAAAGTTCCCAGTACAAACAAACGTGATGGGTTAGCTGTTCTCCTTGATTGCGCACTTCCACGCCATACTTAATTCGTCAGCTTGCCTAATATTAATTACATTATTAGAATTACTGGATCTTATAATTTCTAGTTTTTCTCTGAGTGGTAATTCCTTACGATTAACTACATTTTTAACAATATTGGCAGCTTGCCAATTAATGCTTACGTCTTTCTCGAAAGCTCTTTGCGCTAGCGCGGTCACTAGATTACCCTTAGCTATATTATCCTTATGTTCTTTCAGCCTGTCTTTGAAATTTCTGGCAGTAGCCCCCACATATATTTCATGATGATTATCATCTACGTTGTGCAGCGGTATTTTATAGATGCCCGATCTAAAGTCCCTAGTTCTTTTGTCCTTATCATTGCGCAGCATATTAAAAATTGTGGGCGCCCTTTTAAAGGTATGGGACATATTATTAGATTTAAGAGCTTGTTTAATAGTAAGAGAGTTATGCAGTCTATATGGCATGGGGACCTTAGTAGGTTTCTCTTGGGATGTTTCAATCGATGCGGGAGGCTTCTGATGGTTCGTATGGGAGGTATTGTTAGTAACTTTGGCTTTCTCTTTCAAATATATGTTCTTCATAAACTTTCTGCTGTACCCATGTCTTGAGCCACAGTCAAAAATACGTTCTACTTCTGCTTTATGCAGTACTGGATTGCTACAGTGTGTTAGGCTTCTTTTAAAATAGGATGCAAAGGCAGCTTTTTTGTACGTCCAGGGGTCATAAGACCAGCTGGGGATAATCACAGGGGTAGCAGCGGGCTTGACATATACAGTTGTGTGAAACGCCTCCTCCGCCTTTATGATTTTAATATCTAAGAAGTCAATCTCCGTTTGGCTGACTTGTGTTAGTTTAAGGGAGAGCCCATATTGTTCTTTAGAAAAATGATCAACTACATGATGTGCCATGTGGCCAGATTTCCATAGTATGAAGACGTCATCTACATATCTTGCATATAGGGCGAATTCCTTAATTAAGCTGTGTCTAAGTTGTTTCTCTATATCCCTAACTACAATCTCTGCCAGCACCCCCACCATAGGGCTGCCTATGGGGACCCCTTTATGCTGTTTGTAATAGGTACCTCTAAACTCAAAACAAGATTCGTGACAGATAAGGTAAGCTATGTTGCGGAGGAGGGCTGGATCCTGGTATTGGTCAGGAACGTTCTGTAAAAGAAATCTATAAAACAGTACACAGGCTGCCTCTAGGTTAATAGATGGATATAAAGATTCGAAGTCTAGAGTAGTCATAAAATCTTCTCCAGTGGGATGTACTTGGTGTAAACGCTCCAAGAATTCACATGGCGAATTGATCTTGTATTGGTAGTCCTCTAATATACCATTGCACCATTTAGCTAGGCTTTTCTCTATCTTGTATGTGGGGGATCTCAGCTTCTCAATAAGTTTCGCCCTATATGCAAGATATGTAGATGACGTCTTCATACTATGGAAATCTGGCCACATGGCACATCATGTAGTTGATCATTTTTCTAAAGAACAATATGGGCTCTCCCTTAAACTAACACAAGTCAGCCAAACGGAGATTGACTTCTTAGATATTAAAATCATAAAGGCGGAGGAGGCGTTTCACACAACTGTATATGTCAAGCCCGCTGCTACCCGTGATTATCCCCAGCTGGTCTTATGACCCCTGGACGTACAAAAAAGCTGCCTTTGCATCCTATTTTAAAAGAAGCCTAACACACTGTAGCAATCCAGTACTGCATAAAGCAGAAGTAGAACGTATTTTTGACTGTGGCTCAAGACATGGGTACAGCAGAAAGTTTATGAAGAACATATATTTGAAAGAGAAAGCCAAAGTTACTAACAATACCTCCCATACGAACCATCAGAAGCCTCCCGCATCGATTGAAACATCCCAAGAGAAACCTACTAAGGTCCCCATGCCATATAGACTGCATAACTCTCTTACTATTAAACAAGCTCTTAAATCTAATAATATGTCCCATACCTTTAAAAGGGCGCCCACAATTTTTAGTATGCTGCGCAATGATAAGGACAAAAGAACTAGGGACTTTAGATCGGGCATCTATAAAATACCGCTGCACAACGTAGATGATAATCATCATGAAATATATGTGGGGGCTACTGCCAGAAATTTCAAAGACAGGCTGAAAGAACATAAGGATAATATAGCTAAGGGTAATCTAGTGACCGCGCTAGCGCAAAGAGCTTTCGAGAAAGACGTAAACATTAATTGGCAAGCTGCCAATATTGTTAAAAATGTAGTTAATCGTAAAGAATTACCACTCAGAGAAAAACTAGAAATTATAAGATCCAGTAATTCTAAGAATGTAATTAATATTAGGCAAGCTGACGAATTAAGTATGGCGTGGAAGTGCGCAATCAAGGAGAACAGCTAACCCATCACGTTTGTTTGTACTGGGAACTTTCTATTTTTCCCCTTCCCATCAGAATAAATAATATAATATAAAAAGATGCTCTCTTTAAGTCTGATGTTTATTTCCGTTAATTATTTATTTATAAATTGTTTTTAAATGTATTCTATTCTAATTTATTGTATTCGTTCTGTAGTTCTTATGTGGAATGTGTTACTCAACTGATGATAGTATCGTTGTATACTGAAAACGTTATTGAGAATTAAAAATTATTTAGTTTGATAATCCTACTGCTAAATGTGCTGTTTTAGTTTTTGTGAGTTATCACTTGGAAGTTAAGCAGTTTATCAGATTTATAGAACTATCAATAAAAATATTTAACAAAGTTTAAATGATAAAAAAAATCAGAATAAAAACATACAACAGACATTTTTCTGCAACTGACAGGAATGGAAAGTCGATTAGCACACAAGCAATCATCAAAGCACAAATCTGATATCTGAAATCAGCTGAAAAATAACATCCCTTATTTTCTAAACTATCAGAACTATCTGAAAATGTACAAACTGCCAATCAGAAACATTGGAGATAATAGTAATTGATGATATGTGCATTAGTGGCATGTTTACTTGTTAAAAAAGATCTACATATTCTTGATTTTATTTACAAAGCACTCAGTAAATTGATATTTTTGAATTTATTTAAACATGGACATTTATGTACATCTGCATTTTTTTTAATCGTATAATTGGGAAGAAATAAAAATTTTTAAAAATAAATATGGCTGGTGCACCATATTTATTTTGGCATACCAGTAACTGTAGCCAAAATATAAAATGATCCTATCTTATGCAACAGAACTGCTTTATATATTTTTGATCATATCTGTGCAGTATCCAATATCTAAGTATTTACAAAAGTATTAATTTATGCGCAGTCATGTACATGTACTTTGTTTAACAAAAAAATCAAAAGAATCAGTATAATGATGATCTTTATTAGGAATAAATATGACAAGAGTGCACAGCTGGTGCAAAAATGCAATGGGAATGCAGCACAATTGAGTCAGCAAATCTTACAAGCTTGCAAAAAATTTTCTGATTTTTGATTGACCCATATATAAACTGATGCCCCTATTCAAAAATTTCTGGAAGAAAATCTTTGGCTTATATACAAGTATAGATGGTAATTTTTATTAAAAATAATAACAACTAAATAAATATCTTATAATATGTAATACGTATATGTCAGATAATGTATATTAATTTTTTTCTCATTATTACTGTTAAGCACAATCAAATGATAACATTTTGTTACAAAATATTTTCACTTTCTGAACTTTCTTCTGTAGTATCTTCAACTCTGAAAAAATCAGTAATTTGAGTTTGTTACTTTTGCTCAAACCTTGTATATTTCATGACATAGAGCTAAGCATTATTGAAACTTTTCAACTTTGTGCTGTTTTCAGTTAAAGGTGTGTAAATTACAGAGATTTCCTAATAATAATCCAAAAGCTAAGCTTTTTATAGCTAGGAAGTAGCTAAAAAGAATGTAAATTTAGAAGAATTACATCCAATAGCATAGCAGGGTTTTCTCCTCACAAAAACTCAAAAATATGTTATATTTAGTTTTCTACAATTATCCAACTGTGTTACAATGAAACTTTGTTATATAAGCACTATATTGTAAGAGGATTGCTACAATTTTCCAATTGTGTTAGAAAAAAACTATATTGTTGAAATACTGTTATATGGGATTGCTTTGTATATATTTAAATCTTCAAATATAATATATGATTTATTTGATAAATTTTGATTGTACATCTCTCATCAATAAATCAAAAACCAGCACTCAAAGTGAACATTTTAATTTGGCAGCAGTGGTGTCATATTAACATTTTTATTTTTTGCTATCAATAGCTAAAAAAAATTACTAAAGTTGTAGACATCCATAATTATTGTAATAAAAACCATAATTAAGAAGTATATTATAAATACAGCACATATCTAAATATCCTCCCCTAGTTATGAATGTAAATTTCATTTGCAAAACTCTTCAATAATTTTAAACAATATGATAGCAGAATGCTATAGCAGAAGCAACCAATATTATGAAAAAATTATATAGATAGTTATCGTATTACAGTAGTATTTCAAGATGGTGATTATGCAAAAAAATACTCGCTTTATAATTGGAACTTTTTGTTTAAATCTGTAAAATAAGAAACTTCTAATTAGTACAAGATATATTACAAAACAAATTATTTTAGTAATCTTTGGGGCAAAATAACAACAGTATATGATTTATGAACAAAACTTGCATATGACATATTTCTTAATACATATTTCTTAAATATGAATTAAGAAATATATTATTTCTTAATTCATATTTAAGAATATATGAATTTTGTTCATAAAAACAGGAGTGCCTATATTGAAATATTTGTAAAAAATAATTTTTTATAGTATAATTTAAACAGAAAATCATAAAATAAAATAAATCATCAATGACAGTATTGAAAAACTTAGTAGTTGGTGTGCTGTTTATGAATTTTGTCTCCAAATTTAAATATATTTAACAACAATATAAAATTTTTAAATATTTCAATCAATAATTTCTTATTCAACAGATAAAATCCATTTTTATACATTTAATATAGAGGTATAATTGAAAATAACATGGAATTAAAACTTGACCATTTGGTAAAATTATTAAGTTTAATTGGTTATAAGTATTTAACCTAACAATAGTTTCATTGGGTTGAGAGTCTGCACTTCACCAAACTTGGAAGTCAGACTGAAAAATTTGAAAAAAATTAGAATTTTTCTAAATCATTAGGTCCATCCCAATGCATTCATTACATTTTGCAAAGCATTAAAATCAGCCATAAAAAAAAATATGTGGATTGATAGTCTCTCCAAGAAATCTGTCTTTATGCAAATTACAGTAGATTACCATAATTAATAATTTCTAGAAATAGATCACCATTTCACTGTGTGGCCATCACTTGTTTTGCGTTGCATTATGATATGTGTAAACAAATTATTAAATTTCCGATTAGATAAAAGTTTTTCTGAACGCTAACCGAATAACGGTATCAATTTTTTAAGTCGCGCTAATCGAGGCCTATCTGTAAATTTGATAATTTTAAATGGAAAATATCATATTTCTATTTAAAATTAAGACAATGTTCATGAACTTTATGAGATCCTGGGCAACATCTTATTAATCCCTATTCTCTGATATATTTTGACTATAGTATGTAGTGTCAATCAGTTTATTTAGATATACAGTGAAACCCCGATAAAACGCCCCCTCTTAAGCCGCCACCCACGCTGACCGCCAAGAAATTTGGCAGAACGGATCTTCGCTATGTTAATGGAATAGGCAAACCCCGATAAGACGCCATTCGCCAATAGAAACGTCTAAACAAATATTCCTTTTGATATTGTATTTGTCCTCGTTAATCCGCCAGGGGCATGCTAGGTGACACATCCCAAAGTTCATCAGTACTATATATACAGTTTTAAAAGCTGGATTCATTTGTTTATTTATTATATATATAAATATATTAAACTAAATAAATAAAATACGTCTGAATTTTTTAAGCTGTCAAATTGATGTCTTGAACATGTTTACGTTGCCATAGCAATAAAATCATTCGATGAATTAAATTTAAATTAAAAAAAACTTGTTAATAAATAAATCAAACACATTTCTAAATATGGGTTGAATTTTATTTTATTTAAAATCAATAATTTTACAAAATTTTATATATTTTTACATAATATTAATTTTTATACTTTTATAATATACTACCATCATTTCAGGAAAAAAATTAATAATTTTTGTCTTTCGACATATTTTGTTTTTTATTAAATAAAACATTTCCAGTTACGTATTTTCTAAAAATTTCTTTAATTATTGCTATGAATTTCCTCTTTCAATATAAGTGAACATAATCGATGGTGTACATTTTTTATTTTTTGTCAACAAATAACGTCACTTTTCATTCTATTAAAACCATCGATGATTAATACAGTAAGTGACGGGACGAAACCGTTCGTGGGCGAAACAAGCCTTTTCACAGGATGCCCACCCCTGCGGAGAGATCAGCTGGATTATGGAGGATGGGGATCGATAGGCTGGGCCCGGACTCCATGATAAATATTTTCAAGAAATGGGACCGGAGATTCGAACCCGGGTTCCCAGAGTGGAAAGCCCAAGCGTTTCCAGGAGGATTAATACAGTAAGTGACGGGACGAAACCGTTCGTGGGCGAAACAAGCCTTTTCACAGGCTGCCCACCCCTGCGGAGAGATCAGCTGGATTATGGAGGATGGAGATCGATGGGCTGGGCCCGGACTCCATGATAAATATTTTCAAGAAATGGGACCGGAAACTCGAACCCGGGTTCCCAGAGTGGAAAGCCCAAGCGTTTCCAGGCGGGCAATATGGCCGATGGTGAAACATTTTAGTAGTACAGAGACGAGTTCAGTAGCGAAGCCAGCAGCAACGTAACTGAACGGTGAAGATGGTAAATCTAACATCAAAATGGCGGAGAATAGCGTAACAACTAAATTGTTGATTGTTTCCCGATTTTATTTTATTTTATGTTGGAATCTGGAAAATAATATAATAATAAAAAACTGTTGTTATTAATTACCATTTTCCATTGCATTTTTCGTGTTCGTCCACGAACACAATGAATCACATATTTCCATAAAGTAGTTACTTTTTCTATGGAGGCTGCCATCTTGTCAGTTAGGTCTGCAGTTATACTCTATTCCGCTGCGAATTCTAACTTGCAGTGCTGTGCGCTAAATGGCAGCAGTCTACTGAACTCGCCTCAGCGGTTGAGAGAGATGGAGTTAACAGTTAATAATGTGTCTCTCTAAGCCTGGTTCACACCTAGGTTGTAGAAAATTTAAGATGGTAAGAACCAGATCTTTTCCATAGAGACAACTCACGTGATGCGAAGTTGTTAATGTTTCACCATGTCAATCGCTTGCGAAAGTCTCCTCTATTATTTGAATCGCGCCAGCCATTCGTTGTTGGAGGTGAAGTCCGTTATGTCCATTTGCTTTCCAAAAACTTTTTCGGTGTTTTCTATATAATACTGTACATATACGGCACGCATACTATATTGTAAAGCAGCGTTTCCCAAACTATGTTCTGCGGAAGATCTGTAAGTGTTCCATAAAAATTATGAGAATTAATATAAATCTTATATGATTTAATTAAATACTGTGTCAAGTTGAAACTGAAGTTGATAGCTTATTTTACATAATTACAATTTGATTTAAAAAATGCTTGTTTTGCCTAATTTATTTATTTATTGTTAATATCTATCTATACTGTACTATAAAATAGTGTTCCGTAAAAATTTCAGGATTTGTGAAATGTTCCGTCATAGAAAAAGTTTTGGGAAACGCTGTTGTAAATTATACAGTTTTTAAGAAATGTTAAGGTTGGATGTTAAATGTAAATGCACTGTATTTTATTAAATTTCATAAATTCGGAGTTTATTTTCATTTCTATACCCCACGGTGTTTTCAATAAACCGCTAATCCCGATTAACCGCCAAAATTGTCCCCTAATGGATGGTGGCGTCTTATCAAGGTTTGACTGTATCTATATAAACAATTAAAAAATATTATACAGTTATATATTATTTATCTGACTCCAGATTTTTATTTAAGCTCTTTATTAAATTTTGAATAATGACTTAACATTTCTGTGCACGGCTATATCATTCTTTGAATTAAAATATTAAATTTATTAAAGATTTCATAAAATTTCTAATAGAAATTGTTTAATGTTTAATTATACAATTAAAAAATGAATGTTACGAGATAAAAAAAAATTCATAAAACAAAAAAATTATTTTTGGTTGGAAATTATTACAAAAGATGCATATAAACATATCAGTGAATGCGATAAAATTAGAATATGAGGTTAAATTTAAACAATATGCAATAAATAGCCATCAAAATTAGAGAATGCTTCTGGAGATCATATTTTATTGCTCTTGTTTGCAAACCACTCCCACTGATGTACCTATCTCAGTTTACAAAACATCCCTGTTTACAAATGAAACACGAACTGCATTATTTTTAACATAAGGAAAAAATTTAGGGCTGTCTGAAATGCGATCTCTTTGTTTGTTTACATAATTTTGATGAGGTATCAAATTACATAATAATTAAAAAACAGCAACATAAAGTAGAAAAATTAATTTTTTTTTTGCATTATAGAGTAGAGATTTGTCAGAAATAAAAACTTTAATTCAATCAGAAAATGCAGATTAAAAAATAGCAAAAATTTTTAAATAAAAACTCAGCCCACATGATTTAACAAGATTAAATATAAAAGTTTGTTATTTATTGGCAAAAAAAAAACAGCAATGAAATTTAATAAAGCATAGAAAGATTCGACACTCAAGAAAATATCGTAAGTTTACGAATACTATAAGAGATTTTGAAATTAAAAGATTTTCAATTGCAAATGACAAATTCTGATTGATCAAGAAGTTTCATTTCACATTTAATGAGTTAACAATATTTATGATTAAACAGATATGCTACAATTGTTAATTTTTTTTTGATAGAGCTTAGTTTTGATAAGTTAACATCTAAGGAGATTAGGTTCCTGAAAATCATGATATTAACTGATATAAAAAACTTCATTGACTTAGCATATAAATTTCCAAGGGATGGGTTCTTAATTCAATCTTGAGTCCTCTAAATGGAAAGCTAAAGCTATCTTGTGGTAACTGTAATTCAATTTTAAAAAATTAGTTATAAATAAAATGAAATTCCTTGGTTAAAAGGAAATTAGTAAAATGAGAATTGCTAAAAAGATCCAATATTAAGAATAAAATTTAAAATGAATTCAATTAAAATTTAAAATTGAATTAATTAGAAACAAAACAAAGCATTATATTTAAATAAAAGTAAACAATAAGCCAAATAAGTAAGATAAATCGTTTATTCAAAAACGTTTTCGTTTTCAGCTATCCACAAGGCAGGTGATGTGGACAGCCGAAAATGTTTTGAATAAACGATTTATCTAACTTATTTGGCTTATTGTTTACTTTTATTTAATCACTAAAGTAAGAAATATTTTAGTATGCATTACTTTTATGTTATTAATTAAACCCAACAATTATTTAATTTCATTAAAAACTAACATAATTTCATGGAATACAACTGATTAAAGAATTCACTAAAAAATAATAAAAATTGATTACTGTATCAAGATGAAGTAATATTGGTACTTATTTTTCCACCTACAGACTTGTTATACTTATAAGTTTGTATCAGAAAGTCAAATAAGTAAATGGAAAATGACTTTATGAAATTTGAAATGATTACAAAATGCAATTACAAAGAAAAAATTGTTATAAATGATAAATATTTTGTATACTGGCCAGCATACAAATCAAAATTTATAACAGAATAGAAATAGTGGTTAAACAAAACTATGCACGAATACACTGCCTAGAGAAGGTATACCAGCATACAAATCAAAATTTATAACAGAATAGAAATAGTGGTTAAACAAAACTATGCAGAAGAAAACACTGCCTAGAGAAGATATAAAAATAATGAACAAGCACTTAGGCAGGGATAAAATAAACGAAAGATATAATGTTAAATAGTAGTAGTGCTTTCAATATTTTTATTCAAAATCCTCATCAGCTACTTAAAGAAAAGAACACCAAAATACGTTCTTTGAACGTATTTTGGTGTACTACTATTTAACATTATATCTTTCGTTTATTTTATCCCTGCCTAAGTGCTTGTTCATTATTTTTATAGTAGTTAACTTAACTCTTTGTGAACTTTGTTATTTTTTAGGACATAAAACATTTTAAAGGGATGGAAATTTAATGATGATAAAATAATATTATAAGAAAAGAAATAAACTTGAAAAAAATATATATTGGAAAAAAATATACAAATCTAAGCACAATAAGCATATTGTTGAAAAACGAATAAATAATCAAAGATATGTAGTGTTTGGCTTTCAGGAAATTTGTGAAATTTATAAATCCCAAATCCCAGGAATATTGCATATTTTTTCCAGGATCAATTTTTTTAATTGATTACAAATAAATGCTATTTTCCTTGCCTTTCGGTAGTATTTTCATTTTGAGTAACTAAAAAAAGTAATAGGATGAAATTTAATTTGAAGTGAAAATTAGAATAATTATGCAATTTGTATTGAGCATTAATCTTAGAAGTGACCCATATTATATTTCTAACTTTCATATGCTACTGATCATTAACTAATTAATTAATTTTAAAATTTCAGTTTTTTTTCTTATTTTTCTATCAGATCGATTATCTGAAAAAATCGTTTATCCGAACTACACTTGGTCCCAATTAGTTCGTATAATTGACGTTCTACTGTATTTCCCTATGAATGTCCATGAACTGCAATTCTGTTTTTATAATTTGGTACACTTATGGAATTTATAAAAGAAAAACGAAAATATACTTAATCCAACATAAAGATGAAATTATTTTTAATTAAAAAATTAAAATTACATTATTCATATATAAATTTCAATATTTTTTTTACTATGTCAAAATTTCAAGAAATTTCAGCCACAATAGTTTTTCCATAACTGAAATAGAACATTCTCTCTATTAATTTAAAAACTTCAACAAACCAAATTATTAATAAGCCCACAATTCAAATTGAAGATAATCAATTTTATCTTTAGATTAGTTAAGGCTGGAATTATTAAATATAAATGAAAAGTGGACTAACAAATTATCAATTATAAATAGTTAATATTGCAAAACTTAAAGAGAAATTTTTAAGATATATTCAAAAATTTGTTTTTTTATCTATATTTTATGTTACAAAATTAATTTCTTTATTGGAAGTTATAATACATATGTTTAATTTATATACAGAAACTGACTGACTTATGAAAATCTGATCTGCATAAATTCAATTTTATTTTTAAAATTTTGACATAAAATATCTTTAAAATCATTATTATAATTTAGTTTGTAGTGCAGTATTGCAATTTTACACTGAACTATTACAATGAAATTTTTCTACACTATATAATGAGAATTAAAATGATAATGAAAAGAACATTATTATTGATAATGAAATTATCAATAGTATAGTTAATTCTTATTAAATTGCCTTTCAATAGTAAAATTTAACGTATGTTGTAATGATTGTATCTAATGTTTTATAAGCAATCTAAACATTGAATGAGAATCGATACTATGGTTTTTGCCACTCTTCAGCAAGA
The DNA here is from genome assembly GCA_000484575.1 of Olivierus martensii. Taxonomy (NCBI): domain Eukaryota; kingdom Metazoa; phylum Arthropoda; class Arachnida; order Scorpiones; family Buthidae; genus Olivierus; species Olivierus martensii. Next base: position 60,258 of record AYEL01065161.1, on the reverse strand, counting down.
ATAAATTGAGCATCCCTAAGATTTATCTACCTGTATACATATATTTCATATATATATGAGAAAAATTTTTTATTTTAGATTATAAAGTTCAAAATAAAAATAGCATCTTATACCCTATTCAATTCTTAATAAAGCCTCAAGTTCTCTTTCAGATATTTTTTCTAATAGAAAACTTAATAAAATCAGAAATTGATTTTGGCATAAAAAATAATTCAATCATAATAAAAGCACGACCTATCTGTTGTTATATTTAATTACATGGCATAAAAAATAATTCAATCATAATAAAAGCACGACCTATCTGTTGTTATATTTAATTGCAATTACACGATATAGGAAAAAAAACTACTTGCTTTTAAACAATAATGGAGTTCTTAACAGCACTAATAGCAAGTAACAAAGAAATTTTAATTCTGTAAAACGTTTACAGACCTGTCATCGGTACAAGTTTCTTAAGCATAGAACATTATAAAAAGAACAGAACATTAGAACATCCAGTCCCTCATCAGTACAAGTTTCTTAAGCATAGAACTAAAAAGAACAGAACATTAGAACATCATGATGTTCTAATGTTCTGTTCCTTTTAGAATGTTCTATGCTTAAGAAACTTGTATTGACGAGGGACCAATGAGGAGTTCTTAACAGCACTAATAGCAAGTAACAAAGAAATTTTAATTCTGTAAAACGTTTACGGACCCGTCATCGGTACAAGTTTCTTAAGCATAGAACATTAGAACATCATGATGTTCTAATGTTCTGTTCTTTTTAGAATGTTCTAGGCTTAAGAAACTTGTATTGATGAGGGACCAATGACGGGTCGGAAAACGTTTTACGGAATTAAAATTTCTTTGTTACTTGCTACTAGTGCTGTTAAGAATTCCATAATTGCAATTACTTGACTTAAAATGCTGCTGCATATGTTATATGAAAAATATATATTAAATTATATATATTATATTTCTCATTACTATTTTATGTTTTAGTAAAAATTCTAATGTTTAGATTATCCAACAATATATAGAGAATATACAGTGATACCCCGGATCACGAACGTCTCAGTTCCGAACACCATTTGCGAACAAATTTTGCTTCGCTTTACGAACGATGCTTTACACATTTGCGAACAAATTTTGCTTCGCTTTACGAACGATGCTTCGGTTCACAAACACACACGCACGGAATGCATGGAGCGCACGTGACTCGCAATACACAAAACCCTGCGCACAGCCTCGCCTTCAGCAGTAATCCAGTTCGCCCAGTTACTTGCTACTAGTGCTGTTAAGAATTCCATAATTGCAATTACTTGACTTAAAATGCTGCTGCATATGTTATATGAAAAATATATATTAAATTATATATATTATATTTCTCATTACTATTTTATGTTTTAGTAAAAATTCTAATGTTTAGATTATCCAACAATATATAAAGAATATACAGTGATACCTTGGATCACAATTCCCTACTACAGTGATACCTCGGATCACGAACGTCTCGGTTCACAAACAAATCACGAACACCATTTGCGAACAAATTTTGCTTCGCTTTACGAACGATGCTTTACACATTTGTGAACAATTTTGCTTCGCTTTACGAAACTTGCTCGGTTCACGAACACACACGCACGGAGTGCATAGAGCGCACGTGACTCGCGGTTCACGAACACACATGCACGGAGTGCATGGAGCGCACGTGACTCGTGTTCACGAACACACACGCACGGAATGCATGGAGTGCACGTGACTCGCAATACACAAAACCCTGTGCACAGCCTCACCTTCAGCAGTAATCCAGTTCGCCAAGCTCACAAGGGTACAGTAGTGTCCCAACAAGTGTTGATATTTTAGTTTTTTTTCTTTATTTAATTAAATATATCCCTTATTATAGCTCCCCAAAAAGTTTAAAGTGTTAGTGAAGATGGTGTTAAACATGCTTTCTTCTAATATTACTATTATATTTATTTCCTTTCTATATTATTTCCACCCAAAGCCATAACGATTTATTTCCTTTCTGTATTATTTCCACACATTAAGCCATAACATGTTATTCCTTTCTGTATTATTTCCATACAAAAAGCCATAACATGTTAAAAATTATATTTATTTCCTTTCTGTATTATTTCTACACAAAGCCATAACATTTTAAAATTATTTCTTCTAATATTACTGTTATATTTATTTCCTTTTTGTATTTTTTATTATTTCCACACAAAAAGCCATAACATGTTAAAAATTTTTTTTCTCTGTATTATTTCCACACATAAAGCCATAACATGTTAAAAATGTTTTCTTTTCCTTTCTGTATTATTTCCACACATAAAGCCATAACATATTAAAAATTTTTTGTAGGATTTCTGTATTATTTCCACACATAAACCCATAACATGTTAAAAATTTTTTTCTAGGACTGTATTATTTCCACACATAAAGCCATAATATGTTAAAAATTTTTTCTAGGTATTATTTACACACATAAAGCCATAACATGTTAAAATTTTTTCTAGGACAAATTTCCACACATAAAGCCATAACATGTCAAAAATTTTTTCTAGGACAAAAAACGTATTATTTGGAATGTTAAAAATTTTTTTCTAGGACAAAAAACGTATTATTTGGATTTACATTTATTTCCTTTCTGTATTATTTCCACACATTAAGCCATAACATGTTAAAATTTTTTTCTAGGATAAAAAACGTATTATTTGGATTTACATTAATTCCAATGGGAAAAATTGATTCGGATTATGAACTTTTTGGATCACGAACAGAGTCAAGGAATGGATTGTGTTCGTGAACTGAGGTATCACTATATATGTCTAGAACACTTTTTTTTATTACAGATATAATAGATTCTTAGTTATTTTTCAAGTTTGTATATCATTCTTTATATGACTAACCAATTGGAAAACTCTTAACACCTAGAACACTTTTTTTTATTACAGATATAATAGATTCTTAGTTATTTTTCAAGTTTGTAGTGTTTTCAAGTTCTGTGATTCTCTATATGACTAACCAATTGGAAAACTCTTAACTTATATGAGATCACAGAATCCTCCTCAGGTGGGAAAAAGAAAAACCTCTTATAAATTATTGATAAGGGAATAGACTGTTTTCTAAACAAACACGCATATCTTGAAGACATTATTTCCATACCTTTATTCCTCACAAACGCATTCCTTTATTACTGATAGCATAGCACTGAATAGTAGCTATGCTACATCTGAGCTTCAGGAACTCTATTTTTAAAAACCTTTTAGTACAGGGGTTCCCAAAGTGCAGCCCACAGGCCAAATGCAGCCTGCAAACTCTAGAAATGTGGCCCGCGACGTATCTGAGCTTCAGGAACTCTATTTTTAAAAACCTTTTAGTACAGGGGTTCCCAAAGTGCGGCCCACAGGCCAAATGCAGCCCGCAAACTCTAGAAATGTGGCCCGCGATGTCCATCCGCAATCTTGAATTCATAGAGATAATTTACATTTTTACAAAAAAAATATACGGTGAATATAATTAAAAATTGTTCAGTTAAAAAAAATACATGTATAAGTGCTTCCAAATATATTTTTATTATTTGGAAGCAATTACATATGTGAAAAATCTTTCTCAATCATGAGTATTAATAAGTCCAAATTGAGATCAAAATTAACTGGTGAACTTTTACAAGACTTCAATCATGAGTATTAATAAGTCCAAATTGAGATCAAAATTAACTGAGGTTTTCATTATTTGGAAGCACTTACATATGTGAAAAACATTCTCAATACTATTAATAAGTCCAAATTGAGATCAAAATTAACTGATGAACTTTTACAGGCAGTGTTAAGAATACATTGAACCGACTTAGAACCAAGGCTCAATGATATTATTAGAAGGAAACAACAACTGCACAAGTCACACATTTCAGATTGATGAATTTTAATTTGAAATTATTTAGTTATTTTTGTTTTAATTATTTTTGAAATATGTTATTTTAAACCATTTATGATGAAGTAATTATTGTCATAAATAAAGAATGACATGTTCTCTTGTGTCTAACTTTTTATCGATTTGAACATATTTTTCCATAACATTTTTTTTGCCCACCAAATATTTTGGAATTTACAATTTGGCCCATATAGGCAAAACTTTGGGAACCCCTGTTTTAGTATATTATGAAATATTGTCAACTGTTTTCAATTGGAAATGATTTGATAACTAATTTAATAGTTTACAAAAGTAAATAATTAAATATGTTTTAATATATATAAATGATCATGTTAAAGGTTGAGTGAGAGAGAGAGAGATAGAGATAAATTATAATTATTGTAGCTTATCAAACTTGGATCATATATATAAATATCTTTCAATCTTGCCATTGTAAGTTGTATTTGGTCAAAAGTCAGATATGTCCAAAATTTATGGAGTTTTCACTTTAACACTATACATTATTAAGATAATGAATAGTGTTATGTTCTTTATATTTATTACATAAAGAACACAAAACTACAAGAATCAGACACAAAAAAATGCTTTTTGGAATTCCCTTTGAATTGCATTAACCAATCACAAAATTTACTGATTACATCATATTCTAAGTACGAAGTGTCATAAGTTGAGGACTACTTGTATATTATATTTCACATATATTAAATATGATATATGTAAATATTTGTATTAATACTTATGTTATAAATGCATTATATTCAACATACCTTAGCATACTGTTCTTTTAAAGGTCCAGAAAGCCTTAATAATGCACAATTTTCCTCTCCAATTCTGTAATTAAATTTCATATTATTTATAATTTGAAAAAGTTTAAAAATTATATTAAGTTAATTATGTAGCTGTATAGAAAGTTTCATTAACTATATAGTCTCCAGTTCCAATTATTTAGAATTGTTTATAGTCCGACATGGCGGAAACACTCGTCGGCGAGTTTTTTCAAATATAAAGTATCAAAACAATCAAAAATTTGAACAATTGTAAAAAATAAATGCTAAACTTTCTTAAATAGGTATTTCAAGCCTTGTACTTAGCTATACAATAAACAATAAATAGTACAACTGCATTTGTAGCAGAAACTTCATTGTTTGCTACAAAATCAGAAAAATTAAAATAGCAGACCAAGAAGCAAGCAATAGTGCATACTCACACTCTCTAACACACCACAGTTTTACCAACATATTATGCAAATAATTTTTATTCCCTTGTATGGCAATCTAGAAATGAAAGTCTGTATAGAAAGAAAATAGTACAACTGCATTTGTAGCAGAAACTTCATTGTTTGCTACAAAATCAGAAAAATCAAAATAGCAGACCAGGGAGCAAGCAATAGTGCATCATCACACTCTCTAGCACACCACAGTTTTACCAACATATTATGCAAATAATTTTTATTCCCTTGTATGGCAATCTAGAAATGAAAGTCTGTATAGAAAGTTTCATTAACTATATAGTCTCCAGTTCCAATTATTTAGAATTGTTTATCGTGAGACGTGGCGGAGACACTCGTCGGCGACGTCGAGGTTAGAAACAATTCATAGGTTTATACTCCAACGTTATCCATAACGCAGCGTAACCGACGTGAAGTTGACAACCTAGAACGAGTTCTAGGTTTCAACGCTATGGTCATACCGTGATGCTTTGCAATTTGATATAAGATGGTGGAGTGCTCAAATCAAGAATTCATAGGTTTATACTCCGACGTTATCCATAACGCAGCGTAACCGACGCGAAGTTGACAACCAAGAACGAGTTCTAGGTTTCAACGTTATGGTCATACCGTGATGCTTTGCAATTTGATATAAGATGGTGGAGTGCACAAATCAAGAATATCCTTGGTTCAAATAGCAATGTTGAATTTTTTTTTGAGGCATTTAAATATTACTGTTGTTTATATAATACTAACTATAAACAAACAGATTAGAACGCAGCATGACAGACGTTTTAGGCGCTAACGAAATGTTAGCTTCGTTGGACTATAAACAAGCCTTTATAGTTTGTTATAAAAGTTTGACAATAGTGTCTTCAGTTCTTATAAGAATACAATTAAAATAAAATATAATACAATTAAATTTAGATAAATCTAAAATTTCCTTCATAATTTTGGTGTAAAACTTGACTGAACCAAAATTTACAAATATCTAAACAGAGAAACTATTCAAGTTTTTTGTTAATATAACAACATTGTCATTCATAAAATTCACAATTATTAAATTTGTTACTACTCTTTCTGGTTTTACTAATTATTTATTAATATTTTTTTATAGCTTAAAGGGCAAAGAAAGGAATTTATTTCAAATCTTATAGTGGATGATTAAATCAGGTGTCATTCATAAAATTCACAATTATTAAATTTGTTACTACTCTTTCTGGTTTTACTAATTCTTTATTAATATTTTTTATAGCTTAAAGGGCAAAGAAAGAAATTTATTTCAAATTTTATAGTGGATGATTAAATCAAAGAAATTTTATACAAAATTTTTTCATTTTAACATAAGATATTTTATATGCTGCAGATTAATATTAATATATATGATCCAAATTTGATAAGTTACAAATTTATAATTTCTCTCTCTCAATCTTTAAAATGATCATTTATATATACACTGACGGAAAAAAAATCCCAACACCAAGAATTTATCTAACACAAGTCTTTCTTGGTGTTGGGATTTTTTTTTCCGTCAGTGTATTAAAACATTATTTAATTATTTACTTTTGCAAACTATTAAATTAGTTATCAAATCATTTCCAATTGAATACAGTTGAAGATATTTTATAATAAACTGAAAAATATTTGAAAATAGAGTTGCTAAAGCTCGGGTGTTTTTAAAAACTTGAATTGACACTAAAGAAAAGCTCAAGAAAGCTCAAGTACCCGAGCTTTTGTAATAATTATTATTTATTAATTCATTGTGTTTGGAAGTCTACAAATCATCTGATCAACATAATTATGGCCATAATGAACAGTTTTTGCTTTATTTTTGTTTAGTGCTAACGGATCACCTGGGACAAATTACATCAAATACAATGCTTATTAAAAAAATTAAAAAAATATAATAGACATTTGTAAAAGCAGAAAAATCAAGCATATTATTATGGCCATAATGAACAGTTTTTGCTTTATTTTTGTTTAGTGATAATGGATCACCTGGGACAAATTACATCAAATACAATGCTTATTAATTTAAAAAAATATAATAGACATTTGTAAAAGCAGAAAAATCAAGCATATAATACTCAATAATATTCAAAAACTTTAATTGATAAAATCAATTAAAACAACAAGAACATAAAGACAGCATTATAAAAAGTTCAGAAACTACAGCATTATCAATAAGGGTTTAGAACATAATATTAACATTGATTGGTATGAAATTAAAATTATACAGATAATTAATCATCAAGATAAAGGTTACATAGTTGAAACTCTGAAAATTCAACATTGAGCAAAATGAAAGTAATCAACAACACACAGGAATCGGAAGCACTTTTCACCACATGGAAGTGGCTTAACACTCACGTCATAACTTTTCGTGTTTATTTTCTTTTTCTTTCAAATCTAATGGATGAAGATGATACTTGAATGGATCAAAAATTTTCTATTTTTTATTTTTTCCACTAAAAGTACTTCATTTTTGTTATTGTCACTATGTTTTAGTACAGTAGCAGTTATGAATACCTTTTGTAACAGCATTAATTTCATTAATAAACATAAATGTGAAAATTTACTTCATAAAAATAGTGTAAAAGCCCATAATTCATGTAAAAGAAAAACTATGCTTGAAACACTACTATCTGATAAGAAAGGTCATAATTATTAAAATTCTTTCCAAAACAAATTTTAAAATGTGATTAAAAACAGAATGATTAAAAACTATATATGTTTGATAATAAAATATGGATATTCTAATAAACTGTGCTTCAAAATAAGTACACAGATTCAAACATCATAAATCAATTAATCTTCACTTATCAGCAGTTAGCAAATAAGAGCATTTGACTACTGTCCTAAGCAGAATCTTCCTAAAATTGTCTTTTTTCCTGTTTCTACAATAGCATAATTGCAAATACTAGAAAAATGATTTGATATTGAGAAATCATGGAATTTGTTACAGATTCTTGGTTGCCCATATCTGTTGTTGAAGTTATAAGAACTACAGTATAGAATTTAATAAAAATAACAGTAATTTCTTATTTTGAAAAACATGTTTTATGGAATAATTGAAGTTATAAGAACTACAGTATAGAATTTAATAAAAATAACAGTAATTTCTTATTTTGACAAACATGTTTTATGGAATAATTTTTCTCAATAAATAATGTTTACCAATTTAAAAAATCTTTTAAGGTACAAATTTAAAAAGATTTTTTTTAAAACATCAAAACTCAAGTTTATTTAAGAGAAAGCTTGAACTTTGGTCATCTGTTTATTTGCAAGAAAACTCGAGCTTTTTGGATCGAGCTGACTTAAACCAGCAACTCTACAAATAAAGCAAAATTGTAATGTAATTTAAGCTTTAACACAAACTAATTTTGGTAAAAATTTACATTCCACATGACAGCTACGCATCGTCTACACAGCAAGCTTTTTAACGAATATAAACCAAATCATTGGTTTAAAGATTTGTGTTAGTCAATCTCTTCATCATGGTTTGGGGGACGCACATTTATGTTCATTCAAAAAGCTTGTTACATAGTTAACACTTAGCCATCACACAGGGAAAGTAAACTTTTATCCTAATTTTCTATCTTAACAAGTTTAAATCTATATCTTAACTTGTTATAAATGAAGTCTTTTGAAATTTCAAATTTCTAACATGTAGTTTATTTGGTTTTTAAAAGTGACACAAGTTTAATTTATATATTTTTAAGGGTACAATTTCTCACTTTACTGAAGCATGCCGAAAGTGATACACATCACCGTTGCTGAATAGCTATTTTGCAGCGGCGCTAGTTGCTGCAGCAACGTAACTGAACGGTAAAGATGATAAATCTAACATCAAAATGGCTGAGAATAATTTAACAACCAAATTGTCTATTATTTCTCCGATTTATTTATGTTGGAATCTGGAAAATATTACAATATTAAAAAACTGTTGTTATTAATTACCATTTTCCATTGCATTTTTCGTGTTCGTCCACGAACACATGGAATCGCATATTTCCATAAAGTAAAGTTACTTTTTTCATGGAAGCTGCCATCTTATCGATTAAGTAAGGGTCAAAGATCAAACGTTTACGAGATATAGACCCGCAAAGTTCCATTTGTTGCAAATAGTGCATGCAGTTTGACGTTGTGCTTGCCTCACTGTGGTCTGTGACATGACACGTCCCATTCCCGTGCTGCACTACCTATGCCACCTAGATGTCTCTGTATCTCGTAAATATTTGACCTTCGAACCCTGGTCCATTAGAGATTTTTTGCATGTTTTTGTCCCCTTTTTGATGTGTACCACTTTCGCCATGCTTCAGTAAGGCGACAATTGTACCTTTTTAAGAATATGGAAATAAAATCATAAAAATAATATTTACATTCAGATTTTCTTTGATGGTGTCTATATGGAATATATTATTATTATTATTAAAGGACTGTTCATTTGATAAGTGAAAAGTGATACTAGTGATATTGAAAATGTCATTTTTATAACTGATAACAATTCATATTGTCAGTTAATATCAAAGTAAAACTGTTGACTTAGCAAATATCATATTTTTTCTATTAATAAATATTTTTGGGGAATAAATCAATATTTTGAATTTTATAATAGTAATATTTAGAATTGTTATTTTTCGTTCTTTTAAAGAACAATAATTTTAATATGAATGTGAATTCTAAAAAATAATAATTAAAGAAAAATATTTTTATTACCTCTTCTGAAAGATATTAGTTATATAATCTTTCCCGGATTTTCTCTTTCCGCTAAATACAAGAACTACTTTTGGAGAATCGGTTGACATCTTTTTTTTTTTTTTAAGTTATAACTTTGCTTTTTTTTTTTTTTATATATATATTTTCTTATAAAATTTCATAAATTAAATTATTAATCACTCGAATACCGAATCTCACAGGGAAATTAAATAAAATCAATATCTTTCCAATTTTTATTTATTTATTTATAAGATATTTTAAGCATTATTCTATTTAATAATTGGTTCGCAAGGCATTAAAAATGCTATATTCAAATTGCAATGATAGTATTGTCAATCTAAAAACATGAATTATAAAAAAAATAAAAATAAAAATTCCTATAACGTTAAATTAAATAAAACAGAAATATCGCGTTAAACATCACGAATCTCGTAGAGAAGAAAGAAAATTCGAGGCCAGGAGCAACTAATATTTTTTGAGGCCCTTCAAATAAGATAAAATTGACAAATGTACAGTGGTAATGTACAAGAAAAGCGAAAACATTGATAGATTGTTTCAAATTTTGACAAACACTGAAGCTCCAACAGTATAAAAATATGCAAATATATTTTTTCTAACATATTGAGGCCCCTAAAAATCATGAGGCCTGTGGCAGACTCCCCTCTTGCCCCTCTGATAGCTACTGAATATATTAATATACTGTATAGATTTAGATAATAATTTATTACTTATGGATCATAACTTGGAATAATTTGCCTTCAAACAGATCTATCACGGATATCAATGGAGAAAATTAATCAGCAATAAGGCTATACGTTTCTATATGTGGATTTAATTTCCACACAGGAGTTTCGATCCGTTTTCCATTTACTAGTATCTCCTTAAAAATAAGATTCCTTTAGATTAAGTTACAGAATTGGAAATCTCTCTTCTCTACACAACAGAATCTCTCCGAAAGATGCATTATAGATATACTGTATACAAGAAGCAAATGTTCAAAATACATTTTTCCATATTTTCATAAATTATGATAAAATAATCGTATGGATGTGCTTTAAACGGAAGATTTTCGGAACATGGCATAATAATTGACTGTTTTTTATATTCTCTGAGTAAAATAAATTTTTGTTTTCTAATTGCGGCGTAGAAATCCCACGTTGGGAGATGGCTTGTGTTTTAAGGAGTCCTGCAGCGATTTAGGTAGCAGGTAGGCCCCATTACGCTGATTATAAGGTGATCAATCATAGAAAGAGTCCTTATCTAGCTTTATTTACATCGGCCTAGCCCCCATCCTGCTACAAAGTTGGTTATAGCAGCGCTTCTCCGCTTTAGATGGGATATCCTTTATCATTCCACGCTGGCTGCCTTCGTTATTGATTACTCCACAACTATCCAACACAGCGTAACAGATTTTAGATCAAGTGTAACACATTTGTAACTTAACGCCGCTTGGTTTTATATATATATATTTTTAAGAGAATGGGAATTCCTTAATAATTTAAATCCAAGATTTTCATTCAATTACCGAGTGACGTCATATCGGCATCGTCCTTGACGTCATGCGGAAGTGGAGTTCTCACGTGGTTTGGCGGGGTGAACGAACATTTACCAAGTGGAATAGACAGCCCGTTGTCGGATAAGGAGAACTTAAAAAAAAAAAAAAAGTACTATTCCCCTTTAAGACTCTCGGGTACCATCAAACGTCGCTTGTTCTAGCGTCTAGCGCTAGGAAAAGGATGAAACAGTACATCTACCCTGGTGCGCCAGTCGTCTTTTCGGTCCACCTTTCTCCTCGCAACAATTTATCATCCGATATCAGAATAAAAATTCAAAAAAAAAAAGGAAGATAAACAGACGTAAATCCTTTTAACGGCTGCGTGCTAACGGAATTAATAAACTTTCTCAGCACGAACGATGGTGTAATAAAGATTACTGCACTTCCTTTCGCACTCTCATAGCATTTCCCGCTACGTACCGCTGTCACATACGACGTGACGTACGCGTTCCACGTAATTCTACACGTACCGAAATGCATTTATACAAGGGCTTATATGTACTAAACTAATAGCCAACTAAATAACCGAAATAATAAAGTTTAATGTAAACATACACGCACGCTCTGTATATATCCCGAAAATGCGATTTGGTATCGTCCGTTTGCCAGTATTTTTTTTTTTGCCTTCTGGTGCTTCTCCCGTTTCCCAAGAAGTATCAAAGAGAGAGGATGAAATAGCGCAGACCCATAATCGTATTAACTTTCATTAAAGAGTAAATCCGACTTATTTTACTATTTTGAGAAGAATTCTGTAAGGGAATACGACAATGAATATTTATCTAGAGCAGATGTGTGTGCTCCCTTTCCCAGGCCGACAGTCGTAATTTATCTGCAATGTTTTCTCGGACAGAGAGTAACGTCAAAGAATAACCAAATACCAACGAGATTTTGATACTGTGCAGGTAAAGAATCTCCAATTTCGTTCGAGGGCAGAGGAGCGACCCAATTCTAGTCATTGTTTGAAGGATAAGCGTCCTTGGACTTGTCTCTTGTTTGTCCAGTCCATCTAAACTCGATTGTGTGACAAAAACGTTACATCTTCATTATGTCTGTCTAAACGGGCAGCGGATCGTCGTACGATACTCACCGCAATCTCCTTTACTGTCCCACTATTGTTCTTCTGTCATTGCTTTCATTTGAGAGTAGGACTGGCTAAGTTAACAATCTTTCGAAACAAATTAGTCATTTCTGCTCCGGATGCGTACAACATTCCGTAATTTTCTTTTCCGAATTGTAATATATTAAGAGGAGAAGTTGATGGCGAAATTTGATGCTTCGAAAAGAGTTGATCGATCGCCGGCAGAGTCGTTGGGAGTCATGTGACATAGTCCATTTTGTCAAAGAGAAGTTACTATGTTTATTCAGAAGATTTCCTACACAAGCTAACTTTTAGGTGTTTGTTGGACACGCTCCTCCTGTAAATGATGTAAATTCCGTGTTTGTTGGATGATGTAAGTTTCGTCATTTTATTGTTCGTCACAATAACAGTAGTTTTGTTTACTATAAATATTCTGCTCCGTTTCTATTCGTTTTTCCCTCTTCTTGTGACAATATTTCTCTAAGTTTTTATTTTCCACGTGATTCTGCCAACTATCATAAAAATTCATTATAACCAGATGAACTATTGCAAAAAAATAAAACGAATTATTAAAGGCGATAATATTGATTTTTATTGCTTCACTTTTATTAAAATAAGTAACCGATATAAAGGAAAATATGTATAAATACAAGGAAAATTTTCATAACTAAATTTTAATGTATGATAAAAAGAATTACTCCAGTTAACAGAGCTAGCAGCTGTTCTCTATAACAGACGTTTGGTGTACGTAATTATTAATGTGGCTGTAGTGTAAATACTTTTATAGTAGTAAGCTGTGTGGAGGTGCACGTATGTAATCGTGTATGGGACAAAATTTGCATTTTTTTTTTTTTTTTTTAACTTACGGTAGATTTTCGGTCGATTGAAAATGCACAGAAACCATCTAGAATTAAAAAGGAGAAGTTTTAAAAGCGTATAAATCGATTAGTAGGTCTTCTGTCTCCGTCCTAGAGTAGTGTATTAGGTGTGGGTCATTAGATGATTTTTGTCGAAACGATGTAAACTGTGGAACCTCGGATTGAATGCCATCTACGATGGTCACTCTACAGATGTACTGGTAGAAAGGAATGGAAGCGACCAAACCATACTGCAGAGGTTGGACAGGAACAACTGCTATATCGATTCGACACTTGCAATGGGTGTGCACCAAACAGCATCTAAGAACAATGTCTCGTAACTAACTAGACCAAGTTAGATGGTCCTCATTTCCATAACTGGAACAAAAGTATCCAATGACTCGAACCAGAGCAAAAGATTGAACTTGGCCGACAAGCCGGGTAAAGAACGAAATTAATTGCATAATAACACGAACAGTGACAACAACTTGCCACGTATTTTTTTGACCATTTTGCAGATATATCAAACCGGACGGTAGAGATTTAATCGGATTTTTGCCGTTGCAGTGTATCGATTGACGGAAATATAAATGCATCTATTAAGCGGGAAAATAAAATTACCGACATTAAAATCTCATATAAGAATTAACCGAGTTTATCAACTCTTTTATCTGGCAGCAGAAGCAACGAACTTCATTATTTACGTTTGTGTATTAATAGGAAGAAACTGCAGTTGCTGATAAACAACCTTCACGTCTTTAGAAACCTGAAAAATATCTATTTCGCTCTTAGGGCCATTTCCCAAATATTAGGACGGATTAAAGAGCAAATTTAGATAAATTCTAGTTTGGGATATCCGTTAAATAGCCGGTTAAGTAAGAGGTAGAGGTAGACTTAAGCAAATATAAAGTAAGAGTGCATGGGTCCCGATGGAGGAAAGAAAATGTGCAATGTGCACCTACCTGGTTTGGAAGTGGTCGATGGTTTGCTATCGGCTTCGGTATTTTGTTCAATTTTGGTGCTCGTGACATCTTGGTTGTTCTCAATCCAACACGAAGAGGACGACACTGTATCTCCTAAAGACTGCTGAGATCTGGTTCTTCGGAGTTTTCTGTTCCCGTCCATATCCGATCAGGCCCATTGGTCTATGGGTGATCACACCCCTTGATCACCTGGCTTGGCTTTAAAAGGCTCGGTAACGAATCACTGTGTTGACAGAACGAAGTCGCTCCACCGACCGTCGAAACATGGCAGTGCTTCGCTCCCGGCGATGTGTTTTCTTCACTAGAACGGGACAAACACAACACTTAAGGTTGGACTAGTATCCTTCCACTTAATCCATGTGTTAAACTTATACGTTTAATCCAACTCGGATTGTTGCGGGACTCCGGAGTGTCGTACACACCTCGAAACACAGTGCCGGCTCTGTAAAATCGCCACACCCGCGCGCGCGCGTACTGTTTCTCCCTCAGTCGAACGACTCCTATACTATAGTCCTAGCAAACTGCAGGAGGGTACCAAAGGGTCGGTTATGATGGCACCGACAAAGTAAAGCGACCGATGTAGGCGGTAGCTGTCGTCCAGGGGTGCTTCGTACACGTAACCGGCAACCTCGCACTGTCTATAACGTCTCCGTCCGCTGTCCATAACGCAGCCGGTGTTACCATTAAATCGGTGGCGTTCAATAAGAATAGCGTGGATGTGGTACACCCGGAAACGTCATCCCTAGCAACTGGGTCCCTGTTGGCACGCGCCCAATTCTCTAGTGCGGCGACGATGACAGCCGAAAAAAGAGCCTTTCTTGGGGGAGGGGAAGGAACACAGGAAACAAGATGGCGCCCGACAATATGTTTTTCATGTACGGGGCTCGATAGGCGCCAGAATTGAATTTACTAACGTCTCGCGCTCTGCCAAACATAAACAAGCAATTATTTATTTATGTTCCGGTCTGTGAGGGGAAACGACTCTTCCGTTTTTCTTCTTCGATTTGAACATTTTATTTCTCACTTCTGCATTTTATATTTATTGCTTCTTTCCTCCACTTGTTTCGTTTTGGAACAGACAATTTCCAGTCCTCTCCCGCTCTCGCTCTTTCTCTCTCTTCTTCTCCTTTCTCCCTTTCTACTTTCCCTCGGCGAACCTGGAAGAAACGGAAAGTCGGTGTATCTTTTTTTTTAGCCCGTCTATCGCGGAAATTCCTAAACTCTCCCTTAATCTAACAGTTTAATGAGAAATGCAAAGAATCGCAGATTTATTTTCATTTAAGATAATGTCTAGTTTAAAATTTTATATAACAGTAATTTTTTATACGGAAATACAGTAATAGAATCGCAGATTTATTTTCATTTAAGATAATGTCTAGTTTAAAATTTTATATAACAGTAATTTTTTATACGAAAGTACAGTACCGTGTGCCGTTTTTACTTTTTTTTTGTATATAAAATTTTCACTTATTATAAATATTTATCAATATTCTGATTTATAACAATTAATTTTTAATTCATAATTTTTTTTTTAATTTTATTTTATAAGGAAGAAATATCAAAAAAAAAAAGTATTTTTGATAGTTCTCGTATATTATCAATATTTGCTTTTACCAGTTTAGTTAATCATTTTATTTTATTTTTACCTAATTTTTTTTTTATATTAAAATTTAGTTTAAAACTTGCATTAAATAATTAAATTTGTGAATATAATGTAAATTCAGCATAAATCTTTAAACATGGCTGGAATTTGGAATTTGTCCGTCTTACGCAAGTTCTATCAAATCAAACTGGCTGAATATTTTTTTTGTTTTCGTTTTTAACCGTTTCGAGTGAGAAGTTCCTGATTTATCTCTTTTTTTTTTTTTGCCACAATAAACTCGTTTTAGAGGTTATCCGTCGGAATCTACAATTATCCACAAGATTAACATCTGAAGACATCGAATTTAACCAAACTAGGCCAAGGCCACGGTCAAGGATGATTTCTATGCAAATTAGGTACAACCATCATTAAAATTGTTTGGAAATTGTTGGTAAGATCGGTTTATTCTCTTTCCAACGTTTCCAATGGTTACAGAATTTAACTTTATTGTAATTTCTCGATTGAATTCACGCTTCTTCTTCTTCTTATTGTTAATATGGAGGGTATAGCTTGAGAGCTTTTTCCTCCGATGACGAAGAATTCACGCTTCTTTCCAAAATCTTAAATATATATCCCGCATTCTCTCCCTTGTTGCCAAAATATTCTAAAAAGAATGGGAATATTTTTTATTTCAATTTAAAAATTTGAATAAATTCCAGAATCAAAAATTAAATTTGGCTTTTGTTGTTGCTGTCTTTCTTTTTTGAAAATATAAAAAAAAAAAAAAATTGTTAAAGGAAAATCTGCTTTACTTATATAAATTTATTAAAAATATTTTCTCCGGACCTATTCAAAGCAGTAAATTTTACTAAGAAGGAAAAAAATATTTATTTATTAAGTGATAAAGTAAGCTAATGTTAATTAGTAAGCTATTGATTTAAACTCGTTCGAGTAAGAGGAATCTTCCATGTTTATCGGAACTTGTATATGACGGACGATCAATGTATGAACGATTTTCCGAGCGAAATGGATATTTTATGCTTATAGAAATATAGATAATCTATTAAAAATTTTTTTAATAATTCGTGAACGTCTTTTAATCTATTTATTATTATTATTATTTAATACTTACGTTTATCTCAAATTTTTTAAAACAAAAATTCAGTGATCGTTTCGACAAGAATTGTATACTTAAATGCAAATTTTTCTTCACAGGAATTTCAATATAATAAAATTTATTAGATCCTAATGTATTATTAAACTAATTAGTGCGTTTATTTTTTTAAATTAATTAAAGAAAATTGATTTCAACGCCAATAACTTAAGTTGTTCCGCTAACGGAATCTCGAAGATGCTATTTTTAATATAACATAAAAAAAATATTTATATTATTCGTAAACAAAAAATTATTTATACTGTATATTTAATTCTTCACGAAACTTGTTTTAGACTGAATAAAGTCATTCATACAGTTACTACTTTCTATTCGAAATCTATTTTCTCTCTTTGTATTCGTCCACCAGAAAGATAATCAATGAACGAAGTAGAATCAAACCATTTACAAAACAAAATACAAATGAAACAATTTTTATTTTTTTATATGGAAGTGCGAGTGAAATTTCTTACAGAGTAGTATCTTCTATCAATTATTGAAGAGCTACAAATTTATTAATTACTGTTATTCGTCGTTTGCCAATGGTTTCTTTCGATGACGGTTTAACTGAACAGAACATATCGGATATATTACCAATACAAACTAAGAAAATTGTCGATATTCTTACCATTATGGCATACAACAATTGGTTCTTTGAAGTCATGGTGTCAGAACTACAATATTTACCTATAGGGAAGCTATTGAATCCGGTCTAGTGTGTGTGTGTGTGTTGTAGAAGTCGAGGGTCGTGTGGCATTCAATGTACACAAAGGGAAGAAACTACAATCCGTTTAAAGAATTACTGATCTAAGAACTTTTATAAGCTTTTAAGAGATTGTTATTGGTGATACTACATTAAATTTTGTCTTTATTTTTAAAGAAAACTTCTATTTAAAAACTGTTTGCATTTGTCTGATTGAATATATTAAAAGTGACTTTTCAAAATGGCTTCCCAAAACTTTTATTATTGTTATTCTTCTTCCAAATATTTTATATTAATATTTATTTTATCGATTGGAATTCTACGAGTGGTTACAATTTATGTTGCATACAAAACGGATAGTCAGTTTAATTCTCATTAAGTGTACGGAGCATAATACATTATTATGGCATTTATGCTTATTAATAACGGTGTCGTTTCGTAGAATGCTAACAACAATAATAAATTTATTAACGCAATTCATCACATCAGTCATTTAGATGACATTAAGACGGATTTACATTGATCCGAAACCATCATGGCAGTCACGAAGATGAAGTTCAATCAGCTTTTCTTTGGAGCCGTCTCAATTTACGCGTGTACAATTAGATTCCAATCGCAATCACCAACAATCGAGTTAGAAAACAAATCAACATCGTCGTCTATTAAAACAAATGGGATAACAACACTACCGGACAGCTGGCTGGGGATTTCAATGGTGAGATTCACGTAATTAAAACACTTTTTGACCGACCGAATTAATGACTTATGGTGGAAACTTTTAATCTCCGTGTCGATAATTTGGCCACAGGATTTGCCACTGCGGTTTAGACCAGAATAGCATTGATCTATCAATTCTTGAACGTAAGATATATATTCAAATATTGCGGTTAGTTAACGAATAAAAAGCGTAATTTAGTTTTGTATTTATGCATAATTTATTATTGCACAGATGATATAAAAATAACTCTATACAATCGGAAGTATCGAGGAAGTGTCGAAGATTAATTTCCCTTAACGGAACACGTAGGAAACTTTTAATTAAAAATGATAACAATATAACAATTTTAACAAGCTTTTAGAATTATAGAATAATATATTAAATTTTATATAATGGGTTTTAATTTATTTTTATTAATTTAAACCTATTACTGTATTAAGTTTGTAGTATAATTAATTATCTATCTTTTATTTTTAATATTTACTAATTATTAGCGTCAAGTCCATCCAAGAAGAGCGATATAAATTCAGTGGTACTTAACTTAGCTATTTCTGCACTCAAGACAAATATATTTTGTATGCCCCAAAATGGAGAGAATATATTTTGTATGCTCCAAAAATGGAGAAAATACATTTTGTATGCTCCAAAAATGGAGAGAATATATTTTGTATGCTCCAAAAATGGAGAAAATACATTTTGTATGCTCCAAAAATGGAGAAAATATATTTTGTATGCTCCAAAAATGGAGAAAATACATTTTGTATGCTCCAAAAATGGAGAGAATATATTTTGTATGCTCCAAAAATGGAGAAAATACATTTTGTATGCTCCAAAAATGGAGAGAATATATTTTGTATGCTCCAAAAATGGAGAAAATACATTTTGTATGCTCCAAAAATGGAGAGAATATATTTTGTATGCTCCAAAAATGGAGAAAATACATTTTGTATGCTCCAAAAATGGAGAGAATATATTTTGTATGCTCCAAAAATGGAGAAAATACATTTTGTATGCTCCAAAAATGGAGAGAATATATTTTGTATGCTCCAAAAATGGAGAAAATACATTTTGTATGCTCCAAAAATGGAGAGAATATATTTTGTATGCTCCAAAAATGGAGAGAATATATTTTGTATGCTTCAAAAATGGAGAAAATACATTTTGCATGCCCAAAAAATTGAGAAAATACATTTTGTATGCTCCAAAAATGGAGAGAATATATTTTGTATGCTCCAAAAATGGAGAAAATACATTTTGTATGCTCCAAAAATGAAGAGAATATATTTTGTATGCTCCAAAATTTTAGCAAATACATTTTGTATGCCCCGAAAATGGAGCAAATAAATTTTGTGAGCCCCAAAAATGGAGGAAATGCATTTTGTATGCCCAAAAATGGAACAAATATATTGTCTGCCCCAAAAATGGAGCAAATACATTTTGCATGCCCAAAAAACTGAGAAAATACATTTTGTATGCTCCAAAAATGGGAAAAAAATATTTTATATGTTACAAACATGGGGAAATTCATTTTTTAGTATAATAAAAAATACTTGTGATTATGAAGTTGAGTCTATTTATGTAATAATTTGTAATTAAAAATGATAACTGTAATAAATAATAATTATTATTAAGTAATTTCTTATTATATTTGGCTCAAATTTTCCATAAATCTACATAAATTCGATAAACAGTAAGGGAATGGATGAAGCAAGAGTAATTTCTTATTATATTTGGCTCAAATTTTCCATAAATCTACATAAATTCGATAAACAAACAGTAAGGGAATGGATGAAGCAAGAAAAAAAAAAACTTGTATCTTAGATAAGAAAGGAAACTTGTATTAAACAGAATTTCTAGATTTAATTTTCCTAACGATTTGTAAATTAAATATTATCCGTGAAATTTCTGTTTTACGCGAGTCGGAATATATATTTATAAACATTAAAAGAAAAGAAAAAAAAATTGCAACGAGCACAAAACTGCTTTAATAAAACAAATTTCTCTTTTAAAAATTCTTAATAGAATAAGAAAAATTAATTTTAGTCGATTTATTTTTTAATTGGCCATTAAGTATTTTTCCATGTTAATTAATTTTCTAAATTAATCCAAATTTTCCTTTTCTCTTTAAATGACAAAATTTCTTTCGGGAGCATTTAAAAGTAGAAAAAAAATAATAAAATAAAATCATTCGCGCCATCTAGTATACAAAATAAGATTTATTTTCCTTTATTTTCAATTAAATGTCGTATAAATAATACGACATTATTATATCGCAGTCGATCAACAAATTAAATTTATTGACGTCATTATTAATTCACATTTATCTATAACATTATGTTTCTGTAATAAATTAGATATTTAGACATTAATTAAAAATTTCGTTCATAGATGGCAGAACACGTATTTTTTATTTATTTTTTTTTTAATAATGTAAATAAATCCTGTATTATAAAAAAAAAATTAAATTTCTTCCGAACTGATTTGAACGAAAATAGATTTTTAGCCAAACTATTTTTTTAAAAAAGGGGAAAAAAAGATAAAAATTGTGGATGAAATTATTGAGCGTTATGGATAGTTATTCAGGAAGAGTAAGTAGAATTTTTAGAGAATCTACAGGAGTACTTAAGTAGTTTTGTTTACATTGTGAGTTATTTGTAATACTTAAGTAACAATATAGCTTTAGTTCAAACGAAAGAATCAGCACTTAAGAGCTTTGGCGGCTAGAATCGAAAACACTAAAAATCGTGCTGGCAATCAGAAGAATGGATTTGTGGTTTGATATTGCTGTTTGTTTTATGTAAATTTTGTATACTTCTCCAGTAACATCTGCAAGTATTTCCAATTTATACAAAACGCTTTGGCATTTCAAAGTAAAGCGTATTTATACCATGTTAAATTTAATAAACATATTAGTAAGATTCTACTTTGACTGCCTGGCGTTTTCGGGCGCCGCGCGTATATGTTAAATGATAATAACATCATATAATATCTTTCATATGAATGAATTAGATGTTAATATCATTCACATGCATATTTTTTTTAATTTTTCATATTTTACGCCCCCTTTCCAATCAGGCAGATTACTAAGGAGGCGGGGCCAGTTCCAACCACGGTCTGCACCCACACCCGTGGAGAGGGGGCCGGATGGTGAAGGACGGGGATCACCGGACCGGGCCTAGCATCCCGAAAAAAATCCGGGTCCTCCTGCGTGGCACGCCAACGCGTTACCACTCGGCCATCCCGCCACCATCACATGCATATTAATATCTACTTTATCGAGCACGAAAATCAAAATCCGGGTCCTCCTGCGTGGCACGCCAACGCGTTACCACTCGGCCATCCCGCCACCTTCACATGCATATTAATAGCTACTTTATCGAGCACGAAAAAAACCCCGAAAAAAATCCGGGTCCTCCTGCGTGGCACGCCAACGCGTTACCACTCGGCCATCCTGATGGGGGCCGCCACCTTTATCGGGTCAACCATCAAAAGCAACGTACTGTATTTTTTTGTCAAAAGATGACGCCACTTTCCATTCAGTAAGAATACTAAGTGGCAGGGCATAAACAATACCTTCCAAAGGCTGCTCACCGCTGCAGTGGGGTCAGCCGGATTGTTGGAGGGGAGATCGACAGGCCGGGCCCGGACCCCATGATATTTTCAAGGGGTGGGACCCGAGATTCGAACCCGTCCTCCAGAGTGGAAAGCCGAAACGTTTCCACGCGGCCAATCCGGCGGACAAACGTTATATCACCGAATTTCACAGTAGATATCAATATAAATAGCGGCAGCTATTTCGGAGCTTACGTAGACTGGGCAATACTCCAAGATGGATTCAACCAAAATGCTGAACACGGACTCTTCCTGAAAAGGGGAGACCTCTGAAGAAATCGGATCCGAATTCTATAGGTGGAAAACAGATATCTAACCATCTAGTTCAGTTGACTAAAGAGCGAATAATTCTAAAAAGCATAAATATAAACTGGTGGATCCAGGTTCCACACCTCCCAGGTTTTTGAGGGGGGGTCCGGGCCCAGCCGTTGAAGCAGCCTGTGATGGGCTCTATAAGTGGTCGCCTCCAGATAAAGAATAACACATGAGGATATAGTGGCTCAACCAAACTAACTTAACCATAAATATAGAGTGTACTAATTTTTCAGGTTGATTTTCTTGTAAAATCCTTGCTATATATTCAAATATTTAAAATCAGGTTTATTGCTCATGAAGCATAACAGGAATTTTAAAAAATATTCCAAACTGAGATCAAGTCAGAACTTTCAAATAACCGAAAATTTGAGTTATGAATCGATATTAAATATTTAGATTAGAGCCATTTTAATAAACGTATATTCAGTGTAATGTCGCAGAATCTCAAAAAACTTTACGCAGTATATACAAATAATTGCTTCAAAACCATTTTGACTTTTATTGAATCTAACATTTTAAACTGGTTCAACTAATATCTAATAAAACTAGTGGTTTAACAGGCAAACTTTAACCTATATTACACATTTTACATGGTGACTAATCTAGATTATTGTTCTTATTAATGCCTACTTAATGAAAATAAAGGATCTTAAAAAAGCATAAATCAATAATTTGTCAATACTCATAGTTAAATTCATTAATTAATTTTATTCATAATTTTTTTATTACACAAAAAAAATCACTTGATAATGGAATGGATCTTTAACAATCAGAATACAAAGATATTAAAAAATCTATCATCTTCTTTTCATACCAATTTTTTATTATTATGAATAATAATCATCTGTTTATTGCTTTTGAGTCATTATAAGAGATATTTTTTTGTAACAGAATTCTTTATCAGATAAAAATATGAGTTTTTTTTTTTAATATTAAATTTTAATTGTTATCAATAACTCCTCTCAGGAATGCACAAGGATCAGCATTTTCCAAACTGCACAGTACTTCTTGTTCGAAAAACAACACACACTTGAAAAATAATAAAATGTGAGCTAAGGTTTTGAGAACAGAAGTAAATCAGTTTAAAAAATGCTGCTGTTGATCTTAAAATAATTGTAAATTTAAAATTTAACAAACAGCAAAACTGTCGACAAGTGGAAAATAATACAATAAACTTATAAACAGAATACCAACATTGAATTAACATAATGTGATTTTTTTTAATTTATACAGGTTGAGGTAATCTTATCCCGTTTCATGAAATGCCCACAAGAGAAAACACAAGCTAACATTCTATCCAATAAACATACAAATAAATAATTTAAAAATCTGAAAACATATCTCAATAATACAGACAGATTTAATGCAATTATAAATATTATCAGAAAATAATAGTGAAATTATGATTAATTTTCATTAATGAAAAACAAAACTGACCCATTGAAATGATAAAAATTAAAAAAAATCAATACTGTGATTGTCTTTCCATTTAGTTTTATGCGTGCTGTCAAATTACAGATTTTAACGCAACCCCACAAAGGATTCAAAACAGTGGTCAATAGAAACTCTTATAAAATATATCATTCATAAACCTTTTTTTTTGGTATAAAACTTCATTTTTGTACAAACAATTTTCACACAAAAAGGTGGAGTTATAAAATTTCTAAATGCAATTAAGAAATATAGAAAATTTACACTATAACATAAACTTAAAGTTACATCTAACTATTTACACATACATTGATTGTTATATATATTAACATAATACTAGAGTCTTTACGTCTACTAGATATCGATAAATAATATTTAGATATTTTACTATTTATACAAATTGATTAAATATTTACTTGAGCCTAGATACAAAATAGAAATTATTAATTCATCAATGGAATTATATACTATTTGATGGAACAAATACTAATCGATAATATCACTATTTGAATATTTAATATATAAATATCTAAAAATATTCAATCAAATTTAAAATAGTAACTTTAACCTGTACTGTTCGATTGTTTTTTCACTATAGAAAAAATCTATAAATGAAATATAGATATTTATGTGAAATATATCAGATACTAAAAAAAATTTACATGAAGAAATAAATATATTATTTGAAAATTATAATTATCTAATAAGAAATTATAAATTCTAACATTCACTTCTATGAAATCCAGTTTCAGATTGACTTCTTTCTGGTGTAGACGAAAATTCTAACATGTGAAGAATGGAAGAGACTTGGAGACTAATATCAATTAGCTGTTGGCAAACATCGCATAAATTATGCTCTGCCTGTGTCACGATAAAATAACCTGTTCTATTTTCACAAATGTGTCTGCAATAAATTCCGAGAATGACTTCTATGTCGTCTTCCTCGCTATTACCAAGGATCGATCCAGGTATCATGGATCGATAACTATGAAGATGTTTAATTACTTTTCCCCATTTATTTCCTTGAATTAATTCTAGCAGTACATTTTCTACATCATGACGTGAAACTTCCAGTTGAGATGAAGGTGACAAACGATCACTCTCTGTTTCTTCAACTGCTTTTATTAATTCTAATCGTATAGCTGTTACTTCATGAGATAAATCAAATATTTGAGAATGTGAAGAAACAGCATTTAAATATGCCAACAGTTTAGTGTAACTTTCTATTAGCAACAATAATTGAAAATGAAGTTTATATAGACAACGACAGAGATCAATCCTCTGTTCTTCAATACTTTCTTCTGCTACAGGTTCACCTAAAGCTTCCAATTTCATAAGAGATTTTATACTGTCCATACATTCCATTGTATGTTCTTGTTTTTCGAGAAATGTTTCCCAGTGTTCTTGAATTTCAAGAACTCCAAATTTATGTTTTTCCAATAATTGAAATGAAACAATAATTTCTGGATCAATATAAATAAATGGACATTCAGCTTGAGTTGAGAGAATGTCTAACATAGTTAAGAAGTGAGCAGCAATTTTCCGAAGAGAATCAGTCATTGTAAAAAACTGACAGCATTCCCTTGTTAATCTTGCAGTTTTACGAAAAGTGTCTTTAAATAGTCTTGTTAGAATCTGGTATGTGTTTGTTGCTAGAATTCCTGTAGAATCATTCATCAAACTATGAATATGTGAACGCCATATGTCTTCTACATCATCCAAAGAAACTGGGGCTAGATGAACAACAGCTGCTAAGGGAGAAAAACTTGGAGATGTATTACTTAAAGTAAGATCTCCATCACTAGCAAGACTATGAGTAGATGCTGATGCTGGACTGGATGACCTTCTTCCACGATTTAATAATGGAAGTGAACTAGGAGGAAATACGAGACTTACATTTCCACTTGGTAATTCTGGATTGTCATCAAGTGGGGAGACACTCCCCATTTCATCATCAGAAGATTCTTCTTTGCGTGGACTTAAATTAGAGCATCCAACTGCTAATCCAACTTTCTGTCGCATATTTTCTTCAGATCCTTCAAAATTTGTGAGAGAACGTCTACGTACACCCCAATTAAAGTTATCTAGACTTTCACCTTCTTGACTTTCTAATTCATACTCAAGAAAATCAAAATCTTTAAATATTCCAAATTGTTGTTCAGGATGGATAGTATCTTCTAATTTGCTATCTGCAGACATATCATTGTTTGTAGCTGAGATTTCTTCAGTGCTACTACACATTGATGACTGATGTTCTATTATATCACTGCTCTGGCTAAATATTACAGATGGACTTTTAGGTAATCCCACACGTTGTCCACAACTAGTTAATAATCCTATCAAATGTTCTCTCGTTCTAGTTTGTGAAAGCCAAGGACGTCTCCAACTTGAAGCTGAACCATTTTCAGTAAATGAATGATTATGTGACAGACTTCTTCTTGGAGATGCTGTTGTGCTTTCTTCTTTTTCTGCTGTAACATTTGAATCTTTTGTTGACATTTTTTGTTGAAATCTTTGTCCAACAACTGGAGTTAATGTCAGATCAATAGTGAATTCCATAGTTCGACCTGGTAATTCTCTTTTTGTTCCAAATTCTGATTCTGCAAAGGATGTACTTGATGCAATACTCACACTATCTGCAGAAGAACTACCAATACTCATTGATGCAGGTGGTGCTGCTAATGTGGAAGAACGTGTAACAATCAATTTCAAAATCTTTAAAGCATCTTTCCATTGAGACGTCTCAATATATCGTGAAATAACTCTCAAAAGATCTGTATTAATAGCTTGAGCAGATGAAGCAACATCTAAATAATGAAGCATACAATGCAGAATCCCTAATATATGCTGTAACAGATATGGTGGTCCTTTTTCTAAAATTTCAACTAAAAACGATATCAAGTTTAAAAATACATGTGAGTATGCATCATATAGATATTTAACAACACATTTTGTCCACTGAAAACTCTCTTTACTAAAAGATCTTCGACTGTAAAGAGTCATAACAGTTGCAAGGTTTTCTAATTTTTTTGATTTTTCCATACATACTTGAGCAATACTCTCTGCACTCTTGACACAAGATACATTTGGATCATCATAATTATGCAAAAAGTAAGGAAGTAATGCCATTACATTAAATGGGAAACTTAATGATTCTGAAGGATCTATTACAGGAATATCAAGCAAAGGTATTAATCGTGATAAAAGATCAATAGTTGATTCAAAAGTAGTTGGAGATGTGCATCCTTTAAGGAGAAGAGCATGAACACCAGGAAAATTGGACCATTTCATTTGAAATTGAATCTTTTCCAATTTTTCTTGACAATCAGTTCGTTCCACAGGCAATTTGGTTAGAACTTTATCAAGCAGTCTAACAGCCAGCAAAAATTCATGTTCATAATCAGATTCAAGAAGTGATACAGCAATCCAAAAAAACTGAGCCAATAAAGCCATTTTATCTTCTTGAGAATACTGCTCATCTGCCATTTTTAAAGACTGAGCACTACGAGAACGTCCTAAATTATGTCCTTTCATACGAGCATCTATATCAGTATTACTTCGGTGTCTTACATCACGTCCTTCACTGGTTGGAGAATCAGGTATCTTTTTTCCAGGATAAGAAATAGAATAGGATGTACTACGAACATGGCCAGAACCAGCATTAAATGCTCCTATACTTGCATTTGGCTGTGTGACTGTAATTGGTGGTGCACTTTTTCTATTACTCTCCTTGTTTAGATTTGGTGTGGATTTGAAAAATTCTCGCATAAAATCACTTATTCTAAATGCTGCATCAAGAGAATCTATTGACGCTTCAAGAGTTAACATTAATTCTGTTACATAGCCTTGCATGTCTTCACCTTGTTCAGTTACTGTCTCTACCAATCTTGATAAAATATCAGAAAGCATTCTGGCAGTCAGAGGTACTTTCAATGCACGAAATATCTGTAATGAACGGCCTGCATAATGTCGAGAAGAACAAGAAAGAGCTAACTGTAAAGCAACTTGAGCCCAACGATCTTGTATATGAGCCAGTGGTATTGATTCTTTAAATACAAAAAGGATGTGTTGTAAAAATGCTGATAATTGCTCTGCACTTCGTACCATCCAAACTTTAGCTGTAATATCTTCATAACTCCACAGAGGATGTCCCATTTTGGATGAAATAAAATCAATAAGAGAATTAATATTTTCTGCCACTGTGGCATTATGGCCATTAGTTAAATCTGGTTTTAATTCAAGTCTATTTTCTTTTGGAATATCTCCTGAACCATTTTCATCATTCACTATAGGTGCATTTACTTCAGTCACAGTAACAGTACTTACATAACTATTAATACTAGAACTTTTAGGTAACTTTTGAATGTCTGTGAAATTCTTTTGAGGTGTCAGATATAAAGGTGGAAGACCATATCCCATTTGCTGCATTTTATTATTTAGAATAATTTTTGCAACAGTTAGATTATCACTATGGTGTGAAATAATTATTAAAAGATTTAGAAGTAACTTCTTACAATGCTCATGTACTAAAGATCTAGTATGATCTAAACCTAGAAAAATAATATGTAACATTAGAGGAACATGAGGAGACCAATCAATATTGATACCATCTAGGACAACATCTGAAAGTAACATAACTGCTAAATTGCATCTATGAAATCCCGTAACAGGTTGAGAACTATCTGGAAGAAATTCTGTAAGTGGAGCATAATAACCACCAAATTCAGGCATTGGTAATGGATGAGGTTGAGGAGTTTCAGGCTTGTTTTGATCCTCTTCAGGAACATGACACAAAATTATAAAATTATCTTCTTCAATGGATGCTGAAACAGTATGCTGTCCTTCTTCACTGTTTGCTAGGGAAGGATTTTGACCTTTATTCAGACTTGCAATACTTGGAGTACTTTGAAGTGAACCTTGACCACTGCTATCATCTTTTATTTGACTATCTTTCTCACAACCACTTTCTGTGCTATGACGTTTAGTATGCAAAGTTCCTCTTTCTAAAGTCAATTCACCTCGTGGAGCATCAGTATGAGTACTGTTTGAACCACCATCATCTGAATGGTTGCTCCCTTTTCTTACATTAGTAACTCGGAAAAAAGGTGGAGTTTCAGTTCGTTCAATAAGACAATTAAGAGTTTCAACAGTCTGCATATCTGCCATCATTTCATCAAGTAGACGTTCTGGACAAGATCGAGCCATGTATAAAACTACTCTTTTAGCATAGGTAAGTAATTCATTTGGAGCAAGACCAGTGATTATGAATAAATATCTGATTATAACTTTTAGATTATTTGGCCAACAACTACAGAGAGATGCCCATAGTTGTTCAATTTCTTTAGGATTTTCTTCTCCAAATTTTACTGTTATATAAAAGAGATTGTTCAAAACCATTTCAGTAGCTTCAGCTGAACCCCAACCCTCTCGTCTTTCTAACTGAGTAGGAGGACAAGTCTCTTCTCCACAGAATTCTTGAATTCGACCAAGATGAGTGAGTGGACTGATTTGGGTTATATTAGGATCAACCAGTTCCATGTTATGGAGCCATGGTAATAAATATTGCAACAAATTTTGTCTAACAGATGGTCTTGCAGTTTGTAGACGATGTGTAATTTCTGAGAATATAGGCATTGTTAATTCTGGATGCAGTTGTGACATTTGTTGTGATAACTGTATTTGTGAACAAGGGTAGCTTGAAATTAAAACATTTTCAGGAATTCCAGATAATTTTTTTCTCAATATAACATTTACTCCAACTTGATCATTTTCAGAATCAATCTGAAGTGATGCAACATTACCAAAAAATCTATGATCAAGAACTTGAAGTAACTGAAGGGCAGTTTCTTGTATATTTGCTCGTGGACAGCCTGTATTTAATAGAGTCACATTTATAATTGCCATATAATGATCACAAGGGTATTCTCTGATACTGAAAATTGTAGCTAATGCATTAAAACATCCATCAGCCATTTGAATTTCACCTGTATAACAACAATCTACTAACCAATCTAAGAGAGATCCTACATCTGGATTGAATTCTAATAAGAGGACAATAGTTTCCTGTCCTAACCGATAAATTTTTTCTTCTGTGCAATTTAAAAGGCTATTTAACCATGAGTACATAGAACTTTCTTCAATCAATCCAAGAGGATCAAATGAAGGACCACAACATAACATAGCTGACATAGCCTCAAGAGCAGAAAATTCAAAATCAGAACATGGTTCTTCTTTTATCGATTTTCTATCAACAACATCAAAATGAGATCCAAACTTTCCACTCCAACTTGCAAAAAGATAAAATAGATTTCTTCGTAAATCTCTACCTAAGAGATTATATCGAGCCTCTAATGGAAAACTTTTAATAAGAGAATGTATAAATTCACAAAAATGTTGTTTAATTTCTTGTACAATACTAGGAACATCTTTATCATTTTCAGTTTCTAAATATAAACGGGCACCATCAATATATTCTACAAATGTAGTATTAAGTGAACTTGCATCTCGATCTAAGACACTTGGACTAATGCCAAAAGTACCTTGTTTAGCTACAAGTTCTAAAACTCTTGCTAATTGGACTCGCAAAACGTCTCTTCGCCTCCGTCTTCTCATGTTTTCTTGTTTTCGATCTATTGCTTCTCTTATGTAGACCACTAATTCTTCCATTAGATCTTTAATGGCTTGTGGATTAACGTGAGATAAACCAATTACAACAGAATCTCTAAGATCTGCTTGTTCACTTCTTAAAAGTGGTACAATCTGTTTGAATAAATTAGATGCATGAACACCTCCACTATTTGGAGATCTACTATCCGATCTATCAGAACCAATACTATCCGGAGAAGAACTTAAACTTAATTCTGGAGATATGTAACGAATGGAAATAACTGAATTAGGTGGTGCAACTCTGCAGGCAAACATTAAATAGTTACGCCATAAACTGAGATGGATATCTCTTTCATTGGGTGCTTTTTTTACTGCTGTTGGCCTTAGAAGTGAAGCTCGATTATCATTCACTGGATTTAAGTCAAGATAATTGAAGAGAGTTGTAATTCTGGAATATACTATAGGCCATGATTGAGCAATGGCAGTTGGACAATATTTTAATACACATTCACTATCAAGAAATTCCATTAAGCAAACACACCATGCATCTACAGCTGATCCATCAGAAATTTCTGAACAACTTCCTACAACTTTTGTTGTTCCTTCACAAGTCTCATGAAATCCAGAAGTCCATGCAGCACTACTTCTTTCTGCAAGCCATTGAAGATCAATATTAGAGGCAGATGCAATTGCAGCCTTTTCTCCAGGTGGAAGATATGGTAAACATTTATTAACAATATTTGGACATGCACGATCTATAACATCAATAACAGGTTCTTCAGTGTCTTTAGGTGATGAAATACATTTGAGAATTAATTTAGTTTCTTTTAAAATATGAACTGTTAAACGTCTAGGTGGAAGACGGCAACTGCATAACATCACAAGTGCAATAGCTTCAACCAATCTCAATACATTTATTGAATGGTCAAGTTTTCCTTGTTCACGAGATTCTTTTTTCAACGAATTATGAGATGGATTTTGAAGAGCATTTTTCCAATTTGTGAGAAATTGTAATAGCATTCTTAATGCATTATCTAATAATTGTGGAAATGTGTCATTTACCTCACGCAACATAAATTGTAAAAATCCATGCATCACGTCCTCTCTCCATTCTGGAAAGTCAGACGTAGTATTCTGAAGTGATTGGAATGCTAAACCTCTCAATTCTTCATCCATATGAACAGTTAAACGAGATAACAAATCCACCAAATCTTGACGATTCATTCCATCTGGAATGAGACGTGGAATCGCAGCAACACATGTACGAAACAAATCTATCTTTGGTTTACGTTCTCCAGTAATCATATCATCAGGTTCTTTGTTTATATTTTGCACTGTTGTCATCATTAGAGGTCTTCCAAACTGAATATCAAGAGCTTTCAATATATCATCAAATGCTTTTCTAACATATACATAATACTGAGACATTCCAATTGTTCTTGCTGTTTCTTCTGTTAACATTTTATTTAAAAATGTTTTTTTAACTCTAAGAGTATTTCCTGATGGTAATACACCAACAGTTCGAGGCATAGGAGGATCACCTTCTTTTTGCTGCAGACTGTCAGCAACAACTAGGAAAGCTCTCAAACCAATGCTCATTCTTTCTGGAGTTAAAATAATTTTGATGGGTCGTCCTACTGATAACAAATCAAAAACAATTTCCTTCATTGCAAAATCAAGTCTTTCTTGGGCAATGAATTGGATAATTTTTACAAATATATTCAATGGAGTATCTCTTGGAACAACTGCTTTGGATCCTTTGGGAAAAAGAGAATTAACAATGCTTTGCAATCTGCTTTGAGTGGCTGTGTTACTCTCACATTTAATACGAATCATGTAAACCCATAAAAGACGATACAATGATTCCAATGCCACTCTACACATCTTTGGATCTCTGTTTTTTAAATGAGATAGACACATTGCTAAAAAGTAATGCCAATTTTGAAGAAAAAATGATTTTTGACTGACACACAATAAGCATGTGACAAGAGGAAATAAAGCCAAACTGTGTTTTTTTTTAGTACACAAATCCAATGTTTGTGAATACAACATTTCAACAAAAGTTTTTAAACAGGGAACATTTACTTCATTTTTGACTGTAGCTGCTACAGGAACTAGTATCTCTACAAAAAGTCCAGCTAATGCATGCTTAATATCTTTATCTTTAACTTCTAAAAAATAAGTTGCACATTCTTGCATAAACTGAAAGGATGCTTCAAATTCTTCAATTGGAACCATTTTAACTCTAAAGAACTTCATTCCCATTAATAAACTAATGGTACTATGTGTAGTAATTGGACTTGGCTCTTTATTTCTTAATTCTTTCAATTCAGCCATAAAACGCTTCCTGACTGACTGAAATCTGGATTGAGCAAGAACTCCAATTACTTCTGCATATAAATCTGAAATAATATTGACATTCTGAACATTAGGTCCAGTTTGGGCTCCTTCTCTAAATTTAAAATGTTTGAAAGCTAAGTTTTCAATGTGATTAACTAAATCATCATGGCCTGGATGTACAGGCAACTGTTTTAAAACTTCTATCAAAACTAGACAGAATATAAATTCAATTGCCAAATCTCTCCTTTCATGCAAGTAATCTTTTTCTGTTCTCTCTGTGATTTCTGACTTAGACTTTGAGTCCGAACGGAGCTTCTGTTCTTGATTACTGGAGTCAATACCCTGTCGATCATACCAGGCAAAGAGAGTTCTGAGCAATGAGGGCAAACAGTGCTCAGAAGCTGAACCAAATGCACTAAGGAGCTGGTCAAACAGCATATCTTCACCTCTCTGTAAAGATTTTGATAGTGGTCTCTCTAGCTGTTCTGCCAGTACCAGATCAATCTTCTTTTCAGCTTGAACAGTAAATTCGGCAAATAAGGTCCTCAAAACGAATTCTCCTGGCTTGACTTCTGTATCAATATTTATTCCAGAAGGGAAGGGTTGCCTTTCCTTTCTTGCACCCCACGGAAGTTGTGTTTGAGCACTAACTGTGTAACTGCCCTGTTGGGGTTTATTATCTGAGTTACCTGCACTCATTTTAGTCTTTTTATATCTTTTATTTAACTAAAAGAACATAAAAAACATCGATTACATGACGACTGCCGTCTTCCCCTCGATTCACCTAATGCCCTCTAGCGTCATCGAAATTTCAGTCCGTTAGAAAATTATTTTATTTAAAAGTCATAAATTACAAATAAAAATATATTCGAAGAATCTCTGAATCAAAGAAACATAACGTAATAACGATATAGCTACGCATCAGAGTAACGTTTAGTGAGGGTGTTCAACATTCTATTATTTGCTCTCGAGACATAGTGAATCGAGATCTCGTCTGTTATTTTTGTGAATTAGTGATTATTGATAAATATGCTGTATCTAAAAGTAGAAAAGTACCGTTATAAATAAACAATTTTTTGTATAAATTAATGTTATATATACTGTAGTTTGTAGTACATTTGTTCTCACTCCTGCAATTAAATAGTTGACCGACTGATAATTGCATGTGGGAGCGAGCCTAACGCGATTTGTTATGCAAAGACGCATCGCACTAAGATCAGACGCGAAAACGCGAGGCAGTCAAAGTAGAATGCTACCAACATGGGTAACTGTAACAAGCTTATTTTGTGAATGAGTAAAAGTTCACTTCTCACAGTTACATTTGTTCTCACTCCTGCAATTAAATAGTTGACCGACTGATAATTGCATGTGGGAGCGAGGCCTAACGCGACTTGTTATGCAAAGACGCATCGCACTAAGATCAGACACGAAAACGCGAGGTAGTCAAAGTAGAATGCTACCAACATGGGTAACGGTAAAGCTTATTGTGAATGAGTAAAAGTTCACTTCTCACAGTTACGCATGCTGATTTTACGCTATAATCGGTGGCGGATTTTCCCACAGACGGTGGAGGGCCCCGCCATCCAGGATGCCCCTTATTTTATGATGGTAATACATATTTAATTTTTTGATGTGATTTTTAACAAGATTTATACAGTATAACAATGTTTCTGAATCCAAGAATACCCGTACAATTAACTCAATAGTTTCATAACAGACTATGAATACGATGAATATGACTCGCACTTAGATAAACAATATAACAAAATTCGAAGAATCTCTGAATCAAAGAAACATAACGTAATAACGATATAGCTACGCATCAGAATAACGTTTAGTGAGGGTGTTCAACATTCTCTTATTTGCTCTCGAGACATAGTGAATCGAGATCTCGTCTGTTATTTTTGTGAATTAGTGATTATTGATAAATATGCTGTATCTAAAAGTAGAAAAGTACCGTTATAAATAAACAATTTTTTGTATAAATTAATGTTATATATACTGTAGTTTGTAATACTACTGTGATTAAAGCTTTTATTAAACAATGTTCAATTATTATAAAAAATTATTATTTGTTCGATTTTGTTACATACTTGTATGTATTTTTCTAAAAATAAAAGAATTGATTTTATAAAAAAGAAAAGATTTGTTATAATAAGCCCCAAACTCTCTCACGCCTCGGGCCCCCTTAAAGCAAAATCCGCTAATGGCTATAATGCAGGATTTAATAAAAGAGACTTTAAACTTCTTTCTGATCCTGAATTAACTTGATTTTCCGATTTAAATTGCACATTGCCTTTTGCATCTTTATTTTTATTCCGCTTTTTTTCTGTTTTTCTTGCCAACAATTTGTGTTTAAATACTAATTTCTTTGGCCCGCTGTTTTCAACATTCAATGACTTTGAATAATAAACCAACTTGGATGGTTTATACCATTTTTCTCCATTCCTTACATAACTGAAGAACTTTCAGTTTGTAATAACAGCATTTACAGTCGTATCTCATCTTACCTGCTTAATTCGTTCCAAGATTCGCGACGTGAGTCGAATAAACTCTTTAAAAAACGAACTAGACCCCCTATAAATAACCTGTAGCGTCGGTAATAACATTTTTAAGCTTCTAAATAATTCTATAAATTATTTTAGTATATTTTGATCATTATTTTATTCATATTTATGTGGTCAACATACTCTTGCACGCAGCGTAGAAAGTTGAACAAGAATGAACTTCGGCGTAAAGACACAGCGTCTAGCAAGATACAGGAAGTGACATCATCAGAATCGATACACCGACGTATTTATTTTGCGTTTTACGCCTGTGAGACTCAACCTTTAGTAGACTTTTATTTTTTCTATTAAAAAAAACACTGACGTAAGTCGAGGTATGACTGTACAGTAATTTCTACTGTATATGCAAAAATTAATCGTTGATTTACTACTAAGTATATGATAAATCTATAGTAGCTTTCTCGAGAAAACATATTATGTTTTAAGGGTCATACTAACTATGTTATGATTCTCGAAATTCTTTTCATTCACTACTAACAAGGTTAAATGTACTCTTTATAAGATTCTTCGGTTACTGAAATTCTTATAGGTTAAGAAAAATCTTCAAGTAACTCAATAATTGAATTCGTAGTCTTCAGTATGGCTGCTTATTATCATTCCGTAATGTTTATCTGTCGTAACTATAATCTTTATTTTTGTTTCCGAAGAAAAATTATCCTCTTTTAAATATTTCTTTTCAGTTTTTTTATAAATAAGTAAGTTAGAGGCGATTAAATTTCGCTATTACTTTAAAATAAATATGTCCGACGGAAGATATAAATGGAAAATTTTTAAATTACTTGATAAATGATCATCATAAAGTAACAAATTAAAAAAAAAAAAAAACTTTAATAAAAATGAGATGAAAATATTAAAAATTAAAGAGAGAAAAGACGAAAAAAAAATTAATTTACTCAAAAAAAAAAAAAAATCATAAAATTAAACGATAAAATGACTAAATATTGACATAAAAATGAATTGGTCTAATTAAGTGTCGTCGTTTTATCTACGTTAAATAAATTCTTCTAGTTGTTTCTTTTTTCCTGTAACTTTTTTTCTCTCTCAGTTTAATAGATATTTGTCGCATCTACTGGGAGAAAATAATTTCCAAATTGCTACATACTGTGTTTAGAAAGTGCGACGTTCGCAGATACTTCTTTATACTCGAATAAGTTCTTTGAAAATCGAATTAATTAATTCTTTACTAACTCTTAAATTTTTTTTTTTTGTTTGTTTTTATCGAGTAATGTTTCATTTAAAAATTTATTTAATTTTGCAATTTAAATATTAATTGCAAATCTTTATTTTAAATTTACAAAAAAAATATATATACTGTATATATATATAGTTCAATGGAAAAATGTTCACGAAAATTTTCGAGATAAATATTTCAGAAAAAAAAAATAATAATAATATTATAATAATATATTAATTATTCTTTTCATTTATAGTCCATTTATATATTATATTATATATATATATAATCATGTAGCTGAGATTTCAATGATCATTTATTAAACTATTATCGTTGGGCGGTGGAGAACCATAGCTCTGGGATTATTTTTGGTGTTTTATCATTTATTACCTGTATATTTCTTGAATATTTTATAATCTCCAGTGTTTCTGTCCATCTAATTTCACGTTCATTTTTTACCAAATTTTATATTTTTAAAATTCTAAATTTTATTTTAATTGAGAATTTGATATGAAATTAATATATTCAACTACTAATCTAATTTTGATTTCTAATCAAAATGGATTGATTTTTGTAGCTGTGACTAATTAATTAAAATAATTTCTTCTAAACAGAATAAAATTTGATTTCAATAAAATAGTTTATTGAAAGCTTATTTATTGATAGTTTTTTTTCTTATAAATATTAAATATACTAAAAGTTCAACAAGACTGCACAAAACAAAAACAAAAAAGTAAAATGCAAAGCCCTTTAGCAGTCAGAAACTTTAATCAGAAACATTTTCAACACACTTGGCACTTTCCTCAGCTGGCTACAACAAAGTTTTCCAATCCTATCCAAAACACTATGCCACCTTAAAATTTTTCAGTTTAACAGTTACCAAATGTTACCAAAAAGTTCAAAATAAAATATCAGAAAAATAAAAATGGACATCAACCTTCCCAAAACAAACACACACTGAATTAATTCACACACTTCCAAGGCCAGCATTTCAACAGACAGAGATGTTGAAGGGGGGAAACCTTTCTCTCTTGATATGTGGTTTCCTCAATCTTTCTTCCACTGCTCTTGTTGAATGTTGTTAGTTTTTCTCACTCTATCTACTTAGGAGTTTAAATAATTTTTTCTACAAATTTCTTACTAATACCATTCAGTTTTTCCTATTAAATTTTTAATTTAAAACTGATTTTCTTTAGTTTATGA
Source organism: Olivierus martensii (assembly GCA_000484575.1). Taxonomy (NCBI): domain Eukaryota; kingdom Metazoa; phylum Arthropoda; class Arachnida; order Scorpiones; family Buthidae; genus Olivierus; species Olivierus martensii. The sequence goes on along the minus strand of AYEL01065161.1, from coordinate 22,535 downwards.
CATAAAAAAAATATAGTGCTAAATATAAAGTCAAATTGCTAAAATATAGGTTTATTAATATAATTTTTTTAACTAAATGATATTTAAACTCTAAACTGAAATATCATCTGAAGTTTCGTATTAGATTATTTGATTAAATTGTTTCTAAAACTGATGATTATACAAAAAAATATGTAAATTCCTAAAATATTAATTTGTAATTTATTATTTGAATAATTATTCAATGTTGTTATTTTTAATTATATACAGTATTCATTTTTTTGGAGTACAATACAGGTATCTTTCAGTTTATAAACTCTTTGTTAAATTAAAAATTCATAAAGAATATAAATCTATACCACTTCATTTAGAAAATATTTCATGCGGTTAAAAAATGGCCAAAATGCTCAGGCTATGCCAAGTGCTTGAAATTGCCTGGACATTTTTGGATTTAAATATGGAATAAATTGTGTAATTATATATAAATAACTGTCTCCATCTTATATCAGTGAAGACAAAATATATAAATGTTCTTTACATGCCACTTGGAGGATCTTGATTCAATCTCAGATCCCACACTTATAGATTTTTTTTAGTGATTATATCTTTGATCCCTTGAATTCAATTTGTCTCACTTCAATCAATTAAGAATTGAATTGATCAGACATGACCAGTCCTTGATGGGGGGCTTATAATCAGGGCTGGGGTGTCGGTGTTGCAGGTGGCGGCAGTTTTAGGAGGTGTCAGCGTCGGCAAAATAACTTTCTCATTGCTCATAATTTATTAGTTTTAAATTTAAAAAATGTATTAAATAATTAATTTCTTTTTTTGTGAATAATTTTTCAGTAATAAATATTGAATAAAAATGTGTTCTAAAAAATCATTTGTGCATGTTTTGACATGCATCATTTGTGCATGTCAGAGGTGTCGCTGTTGGCAAAAAAAAAAAAATTTTTTTTTTATAAATTTTTATTTTAAATTTGTTCTAAAAATTCCAAGAAAAAAAAAAAAAAATGTAGGTATCACTGTCGGCACATTTTCCTGCTGATACCCCAGCCCTGCTTATAATACATCTCATATCCTGAATTGATTTGGCAGAGCAAGGCTAAATAATGAAATTTGTTTTATATTTTAAAGCTTGTAATCTTGTAGAAAATAAATCAAAGATAAAAATCAAAAATATTTTTGAAATTAGCTTTAAAATATGTTTAAAATGATGTCACATATTATTTGGGAAAGAATTAAAATTGCAGTCTTTTAAATTGGACAGGAAAATCTGTTGGAATCAAAGGTATATGTGGAATGAAAACTGTTTCTCCAATTGCAAAACCAGTGATGATTGTAGCTTCTATTAGATTTTGTCTTGATATGATTTTATGCAAAGTCTTTTAATCGCATAAACGTGGAGCATCTAAATTTCTAAGAAGTATTATGGAATTCCGACTTTTAACTTTAATTTATGAGAGGATAATTTTGGTGGAGTCTGTGAATTTAAAAATTCTACAGGGAATTGTACAGCCTCATCAATATCTAACTGTATCTATTGAATTGTATGTCATTCCTTCACCTTTACTGCCAACATACTCGAACATAAAAAACTGAACTCTCATCGATAATGGATTTATGTGTAATTGTTAGAGAAATAAAGATTAATGTAAAACGTAGAAATATGTTCATTATAAAACAGTTCTTACTTTACTTTAACACTTAGTGCCATCTATCAATACTTAAATTGGGCCCTAAAACTTACTTTACTTTAACACTTAGTGCCATCTATCAATACTTAAATTGGGCCCTAAAAAAGGGCCGAATAAAAAAAAAAAAAAAATGCCATAGGGACATCCCCATACTGATACTGAACAAAATTCTATATCATATTCAAAATTTGTATTTTATAAGTATAGAGATTATCTGTAACTTATTATTCAATTCACTTCTAATATATTAATCTTGAATATTCCTCAATAAATTCAAACATACAATAATGACTTGACTTATTGTCAAGAATGTTGAAAAATTAACACTTTAGCACTTAGGCAGGTCGAGAAAAACATATAATAAATAAACTTTTTTAAATAGCAGTAGCGCTTTCGACTTTTTATTAAAAATCCTCTTCAGCTACACACAAATAGAACGTCTAGTCACTAGATGTTCTATTTGTGTGTAGCTGAAGAGGATTTTTAATAAAAAGTCGAAAGCGCTACTGCTATTTAAAAAAGTTAATATTTCTATATCGTATAGGCAGTGTATCGTTTTCCTGTTTATTCTATTTGTCAAGAATGTTTAATTATTTTAAACTATTCATATTTAATCCATTAAATATATCTAAATTTTGGATCATTAGTAAGATAATTTGTTGTGACATAGTCTAGTGAAACAGTTCTCAGCATTTTTTTTTTACTACAATACATATAATATCATACATTTTATTTTTTTGTTATGAAATATTAGTTTTATTGATTAAAGCAAATATATCAATTGAAAACAATAGTTAGTTCATTAAAAACTCCTCTTTAATATCTAATTATAAATCAGAATGTTAATTGTTCTAATTGTGCAAATAGCATCTGTCAATAAAATGCTATATGTGAATATCATACAAAAATATCTCATAAAATAAATAAATTATTCAAAGTTAAAATATTTGAAATTAGTCTTCTGTTGAAGTTAGTTTACTTTCAATAAAAGATAAATTTCAAAATTCAAACAAATTTCATAATGATTTCATTTTTAACATGAAATAATTGATTTAATCTGAGTGAGATGAATTCTTTCTAATGTTGGACTATTGTTTTTTCTAATATGTGAATAACTTTGGAATTAATAATGTTACATTTAAAACTGTATATATAAAATTTCTGTAAAATTAATATTTAATAAAAAAGATTCATATTTAATGCAATACTATGAATTTTGGAATAAATTTTAAATACTAATTTATCTATTTCAGAAAATGACATTGACTCCTCAAATTGGTCAAAAAGTATTGCTGTTATGGGGTATAACAGTTGCAGAAGATATTTTAACAGATATGGTTCAAAATCTGAAAGAGCAGGTTGGAGAGAAAGGAGTTGTTGCTGTTGAAAATATTGATCGTTTAGTAATGTGTAAGGACTTTGTATTGAAGTTAATATTTTAAACAAAATTTATCATTTTGAGGGTAATGAACTTTGTTTCTAGAGACAAAGGTCATTAAGATAAATGTAATGTTTGTTGTATAATACAAATAGTATAATTTCTTATTTTTTTTATAAAAATTTAAATTTTTAATTAAAAAATGTTTTAAATTTTGTAAATTTTATTGCAGCCTGTCGTGTAGGATCTTCTTTTGATATTGTTGCTTGTGGGATTATGTCAATTTCTGCTAATTATCATCCTGCTGAATTATTGACAGAAATTGCTAGAATATTAAAACCCGGTGGAAAAATTATTGTAAGAGAACCAGTAACAGCACAAGGTATCATTGAAATATTATTGAAACTTTAAATATTTTGAAATATGCTAACTAAATAGTCAGATTTGATAAGTGTATATCATTTTAACAATATTTTCTATCCACTTATCCAGGTTATGTGTTTGTTACTACAAATTTTGACTTTACATATATTTTTTTGTTACATTAGAGTAAACAATATATTATTAAAATGTGTAATAATAGCTGGAAAAATCATCAGATATCAAAATCAGTTTATTCTATTCTGAGAAAATTCATCTAAAAAACTCTGACAATGTTAAAAATAAGGGAAAATGCTTCCCAAAGTAACAAATAATTTTTAAAATTTGAATAAGAATTTTTTTTTTGTGTTCTAGAAATTGATAATATATTCAAATAACATCAGAAAAGTTTAATTTAATAAAGAGAAATAAAAAATGTTTTAAATAGAAAAAAAATAATACTTTTAAGTACAAAAATGAGTGTGATATAAAATCTATTACTGTAAATCTTTCAATGAAGGTTAGTTTTAGAATGAATAAAATATCCATTAAGTCTTGTTCATTCTCATATCAAATGTTTCAATAATTTCTCATTATCATCAGTACAAATGCTGTCAACTCAATGACCACATACTGTAACAATAGTTTATCATTTAAAAGAGATGAACTAAAATCCCAGATTTTTTTTCATATTTTAATAAAAGATCAAACTAAAATAGTAATCATCATCCTTCAAAGCACAAGTTAATTCCATCACAGATCTAATCAGTTCTGATGATTTTTAACTGGCCAGTCACTTCATAACATTTATAAAGATTCAGAATAGTAAAATCTTATCAAGATAATTGTAGAATGATATGAGCACATTTATAATGATCTGATAATCTATATTGTTACATCAATTGATGATACATATAGAAATTCATTTGGGACAGTAAAGCATTTCCCTTATAAACTGTGGATTTTGTGCTCCCTATAAAAATAAGAATGGATTAGATTTGACAAGCATGAAGTTATAGCACATTTTGTTTTTTTTCAATCACTACCTGGAAAGACAGCTGAAATAATCATAAGCAAGTAATCATTATGAAACTATATATTTCATCTATTTTACTGAATAATTCATTTTGGTTAAATATATTATTTGAGATACTTATTGCAGAAAATATGCAAAGGATATCTCTTGGTGAGCCAATTAGAAAGTTGTCATGAACTGATCAAACTTATAATTGAATCAATTGATACCTTGTAAGATAGGAATCAATGGATTAGACTTAAGACATCAATTGATATCTTGTAAAGGTAAGGAATTAGAGATAGGACCCAATCTTAAGTATTTTAAATGGAAGGATTCATCAATATTTTGACTAATAACATATTTAATGCTTTCTTTGTATTTTCCTTCATAAAAGATAAGATTGGTAATGAATTTCTCAATTTTCATTAGTTTTCCTATCTAATCAAAATATATCAAATTAAGTGCAAGTATTTCTTAACTTATTTGATATTATTTAATTCATCTGGATTTTATTTTATGAATTTTTATCTAACAGTTTTCAAGGAATGTGATATTTCTGTAAAGAAGCTATCTGTTTTTAGTTAATTAAGTCAATAATACCATATGAAATTATAAAAGCAATAATATATCATTTGTTATAAAAAAAATTCTAATTAAAGTTTTCTATTTTTTATTCATTTTCTTGTTGTTTTATAATCAAAGCTTAATAGTATCATTCTTAAGAGATCTGATTTGATTAATCTTTAATTATTTGTATTGGAAATACCAATAATTAGAGATAGATTAATCATCTCACATAAATTAAATTCATTGGCTCATTGGATTAAATTCATTTAGATCCAGTTGTCATTTCTGTAAAATTAAAATACATGCCTTGAATTATGAACATAATTTGAGGTATGATATTTTTGAAATTTCATAATTGCAAATATGAAATTTCAAAAATTCTTCAAGAATTTTAAACATTATAATGGCAGAATGCTTTAGCAACTAATAAGGTAAAAACTGCATAGTTAATACATTATGGCAATATTCTAATATGGAGATTACACCAAAAAAACTTGCTTAATAATAACAACTTATTATTCAGATATGTGAAATAAAAAATGTTAATTAGTCATTTATGAAATATATTGCAAAATACATATATAGTTATTTCATTACTTTTAAGTGTCACATAATATCAGAATTGCAGACAAAAACTTACATATAAATTAAGTTCATAATTCGAAGAGCAAACCTATAATTTATTATCAAATATTTTTAAATTTCCAAAAAGCAATTAATTAAAAATATTTGAAAATTTAATTAAATCATTATTAAACTTTTCATATATCTTGCCATTTTAAATTATCTTTCATATTAATCATAGTTAATTTTTTTATGGTTAAGTAGTTCAGAAAAAGTCTAGTTTTCTTCTGAATTATTTAGATTTTTCTTAAAAATATGAACAGATTAAGGTACAATTGCTGTTTCAAATGGAATAAATACAAAGAAAAAATGAAATTTGACTTTTAAGTTTTATATAAGAAATTGATATTCAAAACTTATATTTTAGAAATATATGTTTATAATTTTTTGTAATTATAGATAATAAGATAGATATATCTTTTGTTTATATAGATATAATTTTTATTTCAGACAGTGGACATAAAATACGTACTTCTACTAAACTTTTTTCTGCATTGAAATTATCTGGTTTTATAGATATAAGTGATGTAAGTTTTCAAGATTATCTGGTTTTATAGATATAAGTGATGTAAGTTTAATTATATATTTTGATATTTTTACTAAATATTAATATATTTTAATTTAAAATAGCCAGAAACTATTTCTCTAACAACAACACAATTAGAAGAATTAAAAAAAGAGAGTGGTGTGGACTGTGATATCTCACTTATTGAAGTCAAAGCTTTTAAACCAAAATTTGAAATAGGCTCATCTTTGAAATTACCAAATATTAAATCAGGTATGCAGTTATTAAATAATTCATAAATATACTTAATATTAGAGCATAATGAAATGTTATAAGATGTATTAATAGATATATCTGTTAATATATCTTATAACATTTCATTAATGTTATAATATTATGATGTATTAACAGATGTCAATTACAAAAAAAAAATATTTTTGTATGCTATATTTCTTTTCATGCTGATTTTACTGTTTATTTTATATATACCTGTATATAAAAATCAATGTATCCAAGAATTCTTTTAAGTTTTATTTTTATAAATGGATATATAAAGTTAAAAACATTAATAATTAAATATATCTTAATATATTTTTTAATATTTTTCCTTGTTAAAATAAAACTATCACAATTTATTATTTTGAATATATGTTTTGAATTTGCAAGTTTTTAATATATAAATTCAAAAGCATATGCAATTTAATGTCATAATAAATTATTTTAATAAAAACATATTTGAATATTAAAAATAGTAATTTTATTTAAAAAATTATTTTTAATTATTTTTAATAATTATTTATAAAATTTATTAAATACTTTTATTATACATTTATTATTTTAATACTATATCTAAAGAAGATTTTAATATTTTTTAAAGGGGCTACAAAATCAAATGAAAATGTTTCAAAAATCTGGTCTCTATCAGCTTCTGATGTTTTAGATGAAAATGTAGAATTGATGGATTCTGATCAATTATTAGATGAAGAAGATTTAAAAAAGCCTGATCCAGAATCTTTAAAAGGTAATAGAAAGCACCCATATAAAGAAATTTATAATTTACATGATTGAATTCATTAATAAATATTTTATAGTTGGATGCGAAAGTGTAAAGAAAAGAAAAGCTTGTAAAAATTGTACATGTGGTTTAGCTGAAGAATTAGAACAAGAAAAAGCAAAAAGTTCAATAAGTAAAATTTCTTCTTGTGGAAATGTAAGTATTGAATATAAATATGCAAAATAGTTTTAAAATTTTGATTTATTTTGCTTATTGTCAGTGAAACTTACTAATAAGATAATTAAGTTTTTGAGAAAAATGATATGTTAAATAAAAAATACTCATTTGTTGATTCAATTAATCTCATTTAAATTAATTTAATGCTTTCAAACATATTTATGATATTTATAAACAGTAACATGGAATGAGATGATGTACAGCTACAGTGCTACACATTTTAAATTGTAATTTCTTGGATATTTTTATTTTAATATAGTGAGAAGGTTTTGAATTTTGCAGTAAAGTTATCAGTAATGCCATCAGGAATATAACTTTTAACACAATTTCAAAGCAGATATTCACAGTAGTCACCAGTTTAACTATAAATAACTGAGTTCTACTGCTTCTAATAACACACGAAATCACAACAAGCACTTGAAGCAGGATAAATACACTAATTTATTATTAGATATATATAATATGCACTACATATACTAATAATATAATTGTTTTCCGGAAACGCTTCCGGCCTATTATGGCCCCCCTCAGCTGGTAATCTCACTTGCTTAAGATTACCGGCTGAAGAGGACCATAATAGGCTGAAAGCGTTTTCTGAAAATAAGTATACAGTATTATTAATGCAATATTATATATATCTAATAATAAATTAGTTTTTTATCCTGCTTCAAGTAATTATATAATATCTAATAATAAATTAGTTTTTTATCCTGCTTCAAGTGTAATAATAAATTAGTTTTTTATCCTGCTTCAAGTGCTTGTTGTGATTTCGTAAAAATTAGTGTATTTATCCTGCTTCAAGTGCTTGTTGTGATTTCTTGTCACCAGTTTAAGTTGCATCTATCTATTTCTGGTATGAATAGCCATATCAGCAGTAGGAATTAGCACAATTCCTATGCTGATAAGAACAGAAGAATTCTTGAAATGTAGCTGTTGGACTGCAATAATAGTGGATGATGTCATTGATAAAGAATCTTCCACACACAATGGGAGTAGTACTAATAGCTAATTTTTGTTAGTATTTCACAGAAGAAGGAAATATTAAAATATTTTTGATTGTTTTATCAACAAAATCTTATGATGAAAGAGATCAACAAGAACCAAGATATGGTGCTAAAAGATGAGATTTTCAGGTCAAAACAATCAACAAGCTACTGGAGAGAAGAGTAGAGAACAATTAAGAGTAGATTATTCTTAATTATTCTCTACTCTTAGATCTATCTTCTTTATGAATGATTGAATTAAAAGCTGAAAGGACATTTCTATTTGATTCTGTGTTATTGAAAGTCCAAAGCTATGTGATATACTGTTGGAGTTTAGAGTATAAGAAGCATGAATTAATAAAAACAAGAAATAGATTGACTAAACATAAAATTCATGGAATGAGAGAGCTAAAATTGATGTGAATATATGAGACATTAATCATAAAACTTTGATTTTCTTTGCTGATAATACAAGTTCAAAAGAAATAATATTGCTTTAATAGCCAGGAAAGATGTGCCACAAGCATTTAGAAATTATAATGCAATATCTCATTTAATAATTTCAAATAGATTTCTGACTGAATAATTTCAATCAGATATTAAAATTGATTTAACCATTATTTAAGCTTATGCATTAACTACAGATACAAAAGAAAAATAATTTGAAAATAATAATCATATTCTATCCTAAATATTCCCAAATTAATATGAGAAGTGGCTGTTAAATAACTGAATGCTTGTATTGGTAACAGAGAGCAGGATGGAAAGGGAAAGATCATTGTGCTTAAACCTTCTTGAAATGGTCAAGTTTATTTTTGGCAGGCTGAGCCAGTTAGTTTGTGCATGTGCATCATTGTTAGTAGAAGCATACACAGTAGAAGCCGCTTATTGTAATTGCGGATATTGTTATCAAACGTTTAATGTTATCAAAATTTATGATCCTAAATCATCCATATTAAAATGCATTATGAAAACTCCATTTATAGTTATCAGAATTTCGGTTGTCATCAAAATCGATACACCACTATAAAATACCGTATTCAAAACTAAAAAAATATCGCAGATAATACTAAAATAATGGTTAAATCTATTAAAATAAACAACATTATTTGTTAATCGTTCATTTATTGTTTCGTTTTCACCGAAATTTAGGCAAAAAATGAGAAAATACAAAGATAAAACACTTATTCTCCATTTAAAATAATGCAGATTCGACTTAAATGGAAAAATCTAATTTGTGTAAAAAAATATCGCAAATACTAAAATATTGGTTAAATCTATTAAAATAAACAACATAATTTCTTAATCGTTCATTTATTGTTTCGTTTTCACCGAAATTTAGGCAAAAAACAAGAAAATACGAAGATAAAACACTTGTTCTCCATTTAAAATAATGCAGATTCGACTTAAGTGGAAAAATCTAATTTGTACGTTTTTTAATTAATAAATATTAGATCAATGTAAGTTTTTGATTTAATAAGTTCATACAGGCAAATATGACTGCTTTTCAAAACGCGATGCCTTTAGGTGGTTTCACCACACGTCTCGCCTTTACGAATGGCGCAGCGTTACTGTTGCCAGATTTGGTGCAAATTAATATAACCAACATAAAATTTAATTAAAATATTATATCAAATAAAATTTTATTTTTATAATAAGTATAAAAAATAAATACAGTAAAATAATTCATTTAAATATTTTCATAATCTAAAATAAGTCGTTAATCGCGAGTTGCTACTGGTTCATTTTTAAATCATTAGATCAAATGGAGGGGAGGTCCAAATATTTCGAACAGAGCAACATGTGACTGAACTTCCATTGAATTCACAGACTGGTCTACCATGTACTCTTTACAAACATTTCGAACACGTTCAACACTTCCTATACTATATACATAGCCGCCAAAGAATATAAAATATGGCGGAATGGTCATATTATATAACTCGAATTTGCAGCTAGATTAATAAATTCTACATTTTTATCCGTTTCAAAATGGCGGATATTCAAATTTCTGAGGTTTCTCTGTTAAACTATGGAACGGTATGGTAGATTTTTATGGCATTCAATACAGAGCTTATATTATTGATGATGATTTTGATACTACATTTTTTTTTGTCAACAGACGATGCCAATTTCCATTCTGTAAGAGTACTAACTGACGGGGCAAAACAAGCCCATTCACAGGCTGTCCATCCCTGCTGAGATGAATTGTAGAGGATGGGTATCGATGGCCAGGCTCGGAAACAATGATAAATATTTTCAAGGAGTGGGAATCGAGACTCGAACCCGGGCCTTCAGAGTAGAAAGCCGAAGCGTTTCCACGCGGCCAATTCAACCGACTTACCACATTTTAATTCCGTATATTTAATCATTAAAAATTAAATATCACGTTTGAAAAGTAGCAATTAGTTCTTTCCAAAATTTTTCAGTGCTTTTTCTAGTTCAGATAAGATGTTTATTATGTTCTAAATCGTATTCTAAAGTAAAATACAGAATGATATACATTTAAAGATAATTATGTGCAGTGAAAACATGTGTAAAAATTAATAAGAATATTGTAAGAATTAAACACAAATTAATAATAATTTATAGGAGATTGTAAAAAGAATATGAACATAAACGAGTTTCAAATCTTACAGATCATGAAAAACAATATTTTACATGGGCGGCCGGAACAATATTATTAAAAATTAAAATAAAATAGAAGAGTTAAATAATAATTAAATAAAATATAATAAATCAGCAAATTAAATTCGTATCAATAAAAAGTTGAGGAGGAAGAAACAAATTTTAAGTTTTTGTGGTTACAGATGGGTCTTACTTTTTATTATTGATGAACTCTTGATGAATTTGATAAAATAACTCATTTTCGATCTTTTTAGAAAGCAAAATATTGTAATTTATAAACTTAAATTGCTTTAAAAAAGATTAATTTAATTTATGTAAGCTTTTAAAGTTTTGATTTAAGTGCTGTACTGTATAAGGAATAAGCCACATAATATCAACTGCGGGAGAAGCAATTATAATTATTTCGACAGTTTATGGTTAATAAGCGCTCATTGGTTTATATCATCACGTGTAATTACTCTCAAATCAAAACTATCTTAATTGATATTTTATCCGAACTTAGCCTATTATTATCGGGAGTAAAATTTCACCGAAGAGAGATATTTTGATTTATCTTTCCTTTAATTGATTACCATAGAGGTGTCTTTAATTTTAATCAGAAAAAAATCTTAAAAATGTCAGTTTAACTAGGCCAATCACAACATTATAATACACCAAACAGCATCTGTCACTAGGAAGATCTTCATCCTTCCAATCATAATTAATAGCTGGAAGCACAGGTTATTTGACTTCACAGTAACTTCGGTGCTCAGTTCCCAAATTTTCACACCTCCAAAACCATTTTTTCTGACGTATTTACCTTTCTGTGCAGCCCAGAATGGATCGTCGTAACTAACTCCATCAATAAGCATAAGGAGCTACCCGGGATATTCTTTTTTACAGTCCAGTTATAGTCTTTCACTCGTCGACATATCTGAGAAAATAAAATCGTATAGTTAGTACTAAAAACCATCCATTTTATTCTCTATAAATTTTGTAAGGGCATAAATCTTTGCCATATTTTTCTTCCTTCTATATACCGAATCGATTAGAATGGAGTATGGTAATAATAATTGCATTAATTAACTAATGCAATGTTATTAACGCTGTTTAATGCAATTTATTGTCGACAATTAATTAATTTTAAGTATTAATTAAAATTATTATAAGAAGGCATTAATATTAAGCCAATAAACGATCTACAGTGGTCAAAAATGGCATAGAAACAGTAGACTTAAAACTCGAGTATAAAATTATGATGAAGTGACTCAATTAAATCGACTTGTATGAAGGCATTAATATTAAGCCAATAAACGATCTACAGTGGTCAAAAATGGCATAGAAACATTAGTAGATTAAAACTCGAGTATAAAATTATGGTGAAGTGACTCAATTAAATCGACTTGACTCAATCAGAATAAAGTGATATATTATAATTTAGGAATACAATTAACTAGAATAACCTAATTACTCTAGCTATGCATATTACGTTCTTTCTCAATATTTTTTCAATAGATGTCTCCAGAAAGTGGCTAACAGAAACAGAGATTTTCAAAAGTAGCATTAACTAGAATAACCTAATTACTCTAGCTATGCATATTACGTTCTTTCTCAATATTTTCTCAATAGATGTCTCCAGAAAGTGGCTAACAGAAACCGAGATTTTCAAAAGTAACAAAATATAAAAATTTGAAATTTAAAACTACGCTGCATCAACCAATAACAACACATTATAAAAAATGCAAATTGTTATTGTTATTTCGAATATCTTACTTCGTTATATCCCATATAGATATCCAGGTTCTTCTGTATATTTTTTTCCCCAAACCGCTATCGGCATTTTTTTTTTCTCTCATCTAGTAGAGCGAAACTCCTACCGAACGTAGGAACCCCAACTGCGAGTTTCTCCCTAGGTGCTCCCAGTTGTATCCAATATTTTTCGTGGCATAATCCTATAAAACATGGAAAAGAAAAAAGTTATACGTATATAGGTTTCATCTTTTGTTAAGAATGGATAAGAAAAGAAACTAAAACCGATTTTCGGAGTATCGGAGTTCAATAATAATTTTGTGCTTCAATTATTTTTAAACGATAAAAGGAAACAAAAATTACTTTAGTCGCTATGGCAACAAAACTGTGGATGTTTGGTAGCTAAGGAAACCACAAACCGTAATAACTCGAAAATATTACAATAAACTTTTTTTTTCTTTCTATATCGTGCGTATTATCCAAATTTAAAAAATAAAGTTCACCATTTATGACGTTTATATAGGCAATGGACAGAGGTAGACAGGCAAAGAAAGCCATCTCACCGTGTTTAGATAAGAATTTGTATCCCCGGTGCACATGGTCGAGTGGTGACCAGTTTCTCTTCTGTAAGTTCCAACAGCCATATTACCTCACGTTAATTAGGTGAATGCTTTTTCGGTCGAACCACTGTACCAATTTCTAGAGGTAGACAGGCAAAGAAAGCCATCTCACCGTGTTTAGATAAGAATTTGTATCCCCGGTTCTATAGCACATGGTCGAGTGGTGACCAGTTTCTCTTCTGTAAGTTCCAGCAGCCATATTACCTCATGTTAATTAGGTGAATGCTTTTTCGGTCGAACCACTGTACCAATTTCTATAAATAGGGTTTCGTTAGAAAGGGCTAATCTTTGGATGTCTGCGACAGCCAAAATTATTTGTTTTTATTAATAATTTAAAAATTAAATAATAAAATTTAAATTAAAATTGTAGTTCCTCTAAAAAGATAAAATTCGCAGGTGGAGCTGTAACCAAATAATGGCGGCGATCTAATAATTCCAAATACGAGTTCGTAGGACTTTTTCCTATGATATTTTAGTTATTACATCATAAGATTTCCGTTCATTTATATGAGCAGGTAATATCTAGTATTAAAAAAAATAATAAAAGATTTTTCGATAATATACATTATTTCAGTTATATTCGATAATAATTATAAACAAATATCGGAATTAGGTAATTATAAAACTATGTTATTTTTAATCGATTATACTTATAAATACAGTACGAAAATCGATTCTAAATTAATTTCGTATATCATATATAAAATATAATTATGAGAAATATTAAAACAAAATTGAATTTTTTATGCATAATATCATAAAAAATAAGATAAATTTAAGTTGAGCATCGCTTCCATAAATATTCTATTCGTTACAACTAAACTAGCCCTTGCGACTAATATCGATTTTAATCGATACGACAGAATCCAATTTGGCGAAAAGATCTATGACTTGTACGAGAAATTTGATGTTTTTCATTCGAACTGTTTAGGTTTGAATCGAAAGTGATTTATTCGTATTTTGATAACTATTATGGATTGGTAAACTTGTGTTGTTATAATGATTAATGATGATGATGATGAGTCAGTATATATGATCCAATTTATGATTATTATTATTTTTTCTAAACAAGCTTATAGTAATACAGTTGTTAAACTTTATATAAAATAAGCTTTTATGCTATATACTTGCTAAATTTTCGATTAGTTTGTTTTTAAGAAAACTATACTATTTTCTATCATGCTTCATTAGAATAATCATATATAATTATTATTTATTAAATTCTGGTAACTTATTCCTCTGGATAATAATTATTAAGCGATTGAGGGAATTTCGAGATTTATTTTTAATGTAAATTTTAAGCTTTAACATCAAAAATTTTTCATCTAGAGAAAAACTGCAATTGAATCGATAAAATTCAATGGCGTAAGCAACCATAATTTTTCTCGATTACATATTTTTGCCCATCTTAAATAAGACAGGAAACAGAGATGAAACTTCTCAAAATTTGGAGTGATAGTGACCGAAAATGTTTCTCATATACGGCCGAAAATTTGCTTAAAAATCAAAATTCTTTAGGCAAATAATTTATATTATTTGCCTAAAGAATTTGGATTGATGTCACATGTTTTATTTTATTTTATTTTAATTTTATCCTAAAACAAAGGATTATTTTCATGTTCCTATATCCTTGTATGATAAGGTATCAGTTGGGCTTGAAATTCGTAAACAAATGGAGTGAAAAAATTAACAATATTCAACAAAAGTGGAAAAGGATAGTTGCAACAAATACAATTACAGAGAAGTTGTTTTTATTTAGATTTATTTATCCTGCTCAACTTCTCTAATGAAAATATATTTCTGCTGTTGCATCTTTTTGGATATTAAGCTTAAAACTTTTCGGGTTAGACGTCGGTATATTTTAAAGAGAAATTAGAAATCATTTTAATTGTTCCGTCGATTTAATGTGAACGTTCTTTGATCACGATCCAAAGTGAACCTAAAAAGCATTCATTTTTTTTAGTGCTCTTTAGGCTCACTTTTCCATAATTTATTAATACGGTTTTTAATCAACACAGATCTATACTATTAAAAAATTTATTAAGAATCAAATGAAATTTATAGTAAGATTCTACCTTCAATATTTCTGAAGTTATAGTATTTATAAAACATTGAGTCTAACATACGTATATTTTATAGAATTTCATCTTTTTTTTTTCTTATAAACATTACAAATTTGTTGTATTCCTAATTTTTTATAATGAAGATTTTGTTTCCGAATGATGGATGATAAAATGCGTAAATATCTCGTCACAATAAAACCAAAATGCTTTATCGTGAAGAACTGAAGACTTATCTTTAATACTAACTGAAAACGATATTAATATTATATTATTGTTTTAATTATTAATTATTTTAAAACGATATAAGCTCATGCGTTCCAATATTTAAATTGACATTCTATATCTAACAATCTTTTGTAAACTTACTGAAGATAGCTTATTAAAGCTGAAAGTAACTCTAATTCTTTAATAAATTAAGTTTTTTCACTTAAAATTGTGTTGTATATTATTCATTTATATATTGAAACTACAAGTGAATGGCAGTAAATAGTAAGTAAATGTATTAACTAAATGAAGTGATAAATAAAAAATTGTATGCATTTAAAATAATAAAATAGTTAAAAAAATGAGCATTATGGAGAAAGTAATTATGATTATTTCATATATATAATAAAACTTTTCAAATACTGTAAATGAAAAAGAAAGATAATAATATTTTACCTGATATTGTTGTATGAGTTTTGGCTCCTCCAAGTTCTTCTTGAGTCACATCTTCATTTGTAACAGCCTATTTATAAATATTTTCTATTTTACTTAAATTTCATATCTTAAATTTCAAATAAATAATTAAATTATTCTTAATTTTAATTTTTTTAATTGCTGGCAGCCAGCCTATTTATTAGGGACATTCTTAAAAATACTGAATTTTTAATTTTTGTCACAACAATTAATGCTAATGATTGAAGTAATTTTATCACTGTTTATATAATTAGATGGTATTTCAGCATATTTCATGGAAAAACAGGTGATATTTTTGAGGTGAAGAACAAATTATAATTTTTCCAATTGAATTGTTGATAATGTAATCTGATTTATGAGAATTCTATTTATTAGCATTTTTTTGGAAAGGTGTAGATACACACACACACACACACACACAAATGACTAAATAAAAATAATGAGCATAAGATATGAAAATTTAAAGTCATAAGTGATATTATAAAAAAATATGTTCAATACATTTTTTACTTGCATTTTATAGATTTCCAACAAAAAAAAAACAAAACATTTATGCACTTGCATATTCCTGAAACTGAAGAACTTACAATAAGTTTTGTTTTAATTTATAAATTAAATAATATTAAATTATACTATTCGTAATAGTGCAGCTTTAAATTCTTTTCATAAGGAAATTTCTTGTTATTACATCTATTAATATTATCAATTATTTTGATGAAGAATTTTGAGAAGTCAATCCAAATAAACTGTAGCATATATAACAACATTTATGGAACAAAACAAAAATTCAAAATTATCATTTACTAAAATTATTAAATCATGCTGCAGAAGCTTGTAGAATTTCAATTTGTATCAAAAAAGGATTAAAAAACAGCCTATGAAAGATGACTTCAGCAACAATCTATAGGATTATTTGGAAAGTAATTTCATAATTGGGTTGTTCGGAAAGTAATTTCGTTTTTTCATGAAAATGAACAACTTTTTTTATAGTATATAAATATTTTATTTAATTATATATTGACCATTTTTGTCCAATGCATTTTGCCATCTTTCTGGTAGTAACATGATTCTATGCTCATAGAACTTCTGATTTTTGCTTGCAAAACATTGAATCAAGTGATTTTTGACATCCTTGTTTGAACTAAATGGATCATTTTCTTCATGTTTGAGTAGCAAATCATATATGTTAATTCAACGGAGCAAATCTCTTTCTTTGAGAATATGTAGAACCAAATATTGAGTTTTCAAATGAAACCATGTCATTTTAAATGGTTGTGAACAGTCAAATTCAAAAAATTCAATCCTGTAGCAATTTCTTATGTTGTTATTCAGCAGTTTGCTTCACCAATACCTTTATTTTGTCATCAGCTTCAACTGACTTTCCAGTATGTGGAGCATCTTTAATATTGAAATTGTCAGAACGAAATTTTGCAAACAGTTTTGGCACTGGCATTCTGTTAACATATCTTTTCCATACACTTCATATAACTTTTATTCTTTCTTGAACAGGATTCTTACCTTTTCGGTAATAAAAAAAGTGAAAATCTCCATTTTATTTTCCATTTTGATATGACACAAAGAAAAAAAAAAACAACTGCACAAAATCAAAAAAAATTTTTTATAAATAAATGTTGAAATGTCACCTGCCAAAATATATAATGACAATAGGATTTAGAATGAAATTAGCTGGTTAAAAATACAACTAAACGACATTCGTGGGAAAAAACGAAATTACTTTCCTAATAACCAAATATAAAAGCTCTAAAATAGCATTTAGATGATTTTGACAACTGTGTCATTCCTAGAAACAACCATAATTATTACATAGAGAAATAAATATAGACATCCAAAATAACTCTAATGCAGAATAATAGAAATATTACTCAATTAGAAGCAGTAAATTCAAAACTAGCACAAGACTACAGAAATTATTTTATTTGACAAATGTTTTCAATCCTTCTTTGGGTCATCATCAGGTCTAATATAAACTGTTACAAGACAAACTTATTTATAAGATAGATTTTTATCCTCCCTTGTTTATACATGCACGGTGAAAAAACAGACATACAATACATCCATGTACGAGAGAGGCAAAGAAATAACAACTAGAAGCTTCAATAAATGACTAAACACTTTAAAACTTTTAGCTTTTTGTTAGCCCTCATCAGTAAAATGCAAATTTTGAAAATATAGCACTGTAATTGAATGTTATATTTTCAAACTTTGTATTAAAAATATTACTATGGTAACAATCATCAGCAAAACTTTTTTGTTTGCTAAGATTACCAACTACAGTTAATAATTGCTATTAAAAAGTTTAAAATTTAACATAACATTAAAATAACCTTACTAATAAAATTATAATAAATTAACAAAAACAAAAAATAAATGGTTAACTAAAGATTCTACTCGGACAATATTTACAGCACCATATCCAAACATTGTTAATTATTTTGGAGTTTAATAAAAAAAATGGAAGAACCATTCTTGGCTTTTCTCTTAAAGATCTCCAAGCTTTCACTATTCTTCCTTTCTGTGGATCTATGGTTATATGCAACTTAATACTTGTTAGTAAATCACTTTGCTTTCAGTTTATAAAATTTTTGTTTAATTTTGAATTTTAATAAAATTTGAAAATAAAATGGCATCTTCATAACTTGAATATTCATAATTAGAGGAATACATGAATATTAATTAACAGCATTATTATTTCATATTTATATAAATATATTTACAAAAAATGGAAAGCAATACTTGTTTTGCACAAATATAAAAAGATAAGTGTTTTAGAATATAGTGTTTTATATTACAATTTAAAAAGGAAACAGTTATGAATGCTAAGAATTAGAACTAAGATATAAAGCCTGTTTACATTATGAGGATTCATTTAATCTAATATATTAAAATTGATAATGGTGTAAAGAGTGAAAATATTTCTTGGTATGATGATAAGCAATTTTTTCTACTTTAAAAAAATATTTTATAAATACTATATGACAAAAGTGTCAAGAATCAATATTTTGTTGACTTGAAATAACTATACTACACAATTTCAATTCACATTATATTCAAGTCAGAATGTAAATATTACAACTTTTAAATAATCTCATTATGATACAAATATTTAAAAACAGATTGGAATGTAATCATGAACTTTTTGAATCATTTAATATTTTTTATATATTTTCTTAATAATTAAAAAATGTTTTTAAATTTTTATTTAATCATTATATAGATTTTAATTAATATTTAAACTACTGTGATTTATAATGATCATAATTTCTTTAAACAGAATGGATTCTTTGATCCTTGAATTACTATATACAATAATATTAATTATCATAACAAAAAATCAACTTACCTTTACAACATCTGGTCCAGTAATAAACAAATACGAAGTATCCTATTATAATATACAGTGTATTAATTTAAAACACTTAAATAATTTGTTAAAATAAAATTTGATGAGTTTTATTTTTTGAAAAACAATTTAATTGTAATACATTATTATATTAATTTGAACAAAATTTTTTTGATAAAAATATAAATTTGTTTCTTCTTTTTTAAATAATATTGTTCTTTAAAATATAAATGAAAAACAATTTAATTTTTAAATAAATCACTATATACTTAAAATATTATTTATAAATTTTGTGCCATATTTTTAAGTATTTCTTATTACTCTTGAATTTACAGTGATTATTTTTGTGTTTGTTATTTAGTGTTTATATTTCATATTTATGATGAGCTATGCAGAAACTTCATGTATTCTCATGAAAAAGGAAATGCAAAATCAAACTTGCTAGTCAATAACTGTTGTTCAAACTGCATAAACTGAACATACATTGCAATCCAATACACAGTTATTTTTATAAATTTTTTAAAATTAATTTTGATATCATATGAGAAAACAAATTGTTGTAAAAAAAAAATCACAAATGAATTTTTGCAACATACATTACAAAACATATTTAAAAATTTCCACATACATTTGTATGCTTTATTGTATTTTATACTATTTCATATAGAATCTTAGTTTTTTTATAATAAATAATTAAAAAGGCATATGTTAGGATTTTATTTAATTTTATCTTCTATTTCTATAATCAAAAAGTGTAACAATTACAAAAGACAAAATTTCATAGTTCATTTTCAAATTATAAAAAAGTTTAAACAAACAATTATAAAAGTTTTCTATTTATATCATATACTTAAGAGAAATTAAATTTGAATAATGGAAGTTCTCCTAGAATCAATTAAACTGGAACATTAAATTCATAAAACTATGGCTTTTATGTATCAAGTTTTTTTATATTCATGAGCATAGGTTTGAATTGATTTACAGTATCTGATGCTGATGTAATTTTGCTATCATACATTGCTTGTACAGAATAGACTACTAAGAATTTAATGTCTTTATTTTCTTTTATTGTTGCCACATTATAGTTTATAATAAATGGAGTTGTAGAAATGCCTGGAGCAATACAGAGTGGCTGTCATGACACAATGCCAGTGTTGCCCTTCCTGATCTACAAGAGGCTCTTAACAAACTATGCAAATGGTGTACAATCAATATGATGAAGGTGAATGAGAAAAAGTCTGAGGTCATCAAATTCAGAAGAGGAGGGAAATTAAGTAAAAATGACATCAAGCTAAACTTCATCAACAAATATGCTTATCTATGTGTCACGTTAACAACCAAGCTATCACTCACTCACCATGTTAATACACACAAATGCAAAGCTAACATAGCAATCTGCACCATCCCAAATTACAATGAACATCAATAGAAACTTGTCAAAAAATCTACAGGATTAAAATAGAACCCATACTAACATATGCCAAAGATGTAGTCATTCCAAATCTATCCCTACAGAACTTTAAGGAGTTGGATAAGATCAAAACAACTTTCATCAAAAGGTTTTTAGGAGTACATTTCAATGCCTCATCTACTTTGTCATAAAATTACCTCCATCCCCACCTTTACTGAAGAGTTAGAAAACAGCAACCTAATAAATGAGGCAATTCTAAACAAATACAGAATGCACAGACAAGCTAAATTACACAAGTTTAATGATCAGAATTACAATTTAACATGGCTGGATAATAATCCTAATTGGATATATAATGACTTCAAAAACCAAAGCACACTTATAAAACTTTCTCTTCATGGCTTTCATCATAAACTATGTAAAGTCAAGAGTTTCCATTATGCCTCAGAAAAATGTATATGCTCATACTGTGATAACAATGCAAGACAAGATCACATATCTATTTGTACAAATTTCATAAGCATGGCCACTACAAAATATTCTTTCTTTGTAATGCAAGGTTGCCTTTGTATGTGATATACAAAAATAAACATATTATTATTATAGTTTATGATTTTTATGTTCCAGTAAAAAGAAATCCTATTTTATGGGTTGTTATGGTAAAATATTTTAACTTCCATTAGAGAGAGGCAAATTTCATCTTATCTCCAACATACTTGGACATATTATCTAATCTATATATCATCCACTCAAAGATTTCTATGAAAATGAGCTGAAGAATAGTCTCTTGTTGATATTATATTAAAGAAATAAACATATACTACTTTTGCTGCTTCTATTCATATAATCCATAATAATATCAAATAAAAATTTTTTTTCTGTATGTAACCTGATGATGGCTAATTGCCAAAAATGTTAGTTACTCTGAAATAAATAATTCTTAGCAGCAAAAAGTGCTTATTTGATATTATTATGGATTAAAGAAATATTATAATAAATTGTAAAGAATGATAATAAAGAATTATCATTTGATTTGAAAGATAAATATTAATATATTTTGAATTAAATAGCTTTACATATATATATATTGGATTCAAGCCATAACATATGGCTTTCATAAATATGTCACCATGAGGCAAAGCCACACTGAATAAGCCATAACATATGGCTTGAATCCAATATATATATGGCTTGAATCCAATATATATATGGTGTCATAAATATGTCACCATGAGGCAAAGCCACACTGAATAATGTCATATCCAATGTTATAATCAAAATAAGTTTGCCAAAATGGTCTATAGATATATTAATACTAAAATTGTTGTGATTCATTGGTTATTTGCTTTTGTGATGGAATATAGAGGTAATATTAGACATTTAACTTTTTTATTGAATAGTTTTTTAAACTGATTTTAATAGAATTATTGTTTAAGCATGATAAACCTATAATTAACTTTTAACCTATAATTCTATTTTTGATATTATTAAATAAATTAATTTGCTTATTTAATTTGTTTTTGTGAGTTGTGCTTATTTGAAAACATTTAATTAACATTTCATTTTTGTAAATAATTACATTAATAAATTTCATATATCTCATATTTTCTCACAAATTAATTAGGAACTGTTCAATATTTAATTGTCTTTTATTAGTTACAGTGGTGGACAAAAGTATTGATACCCCACCATTTTTATTATTAT